>JACXGM010013712.1:9780-22864 GCA_016801145.1 Umbra pygmaea | reverse complement strand
ATAGGGTCAGACAAAGGGTCAGACATAGGGTCAGACATAGGGTCAGACATAGGGTCAGACATAGGGTCAGATATAGGTTCAGACAAAGGGTCAGACAAAGGGTCAGACAAAGGGTCAGACATAGGGTCAGACATAGGGTCAGATATAGGGTCAGACATAAGGTCAGACACAGGGTCAGACATAGGGTCAGACATAGGGTCAGACATAAGGTCAGACACAGGGTCAGACATAGGGTCAGATATAGGTTCAGACAAAGGGTCAGACAGGTTCAGACAGGGTCAGATAAAGGGTCAGACAAAGGGTCAGACATAGGGTCAGATATAGGGTCAGATATAGGGTCAGACATAGGTTCAGACATAGGGTCAGACATAGGGTCAGACATATGGTCAGATATAGGGTCAGATATATGGTCAGATTTAGGGTCAGACATAGGGTCAGACAAAGGGTCAGACATAGGGTCAGATATGGTCAGATATAGGGTCAGACATAGGTTCAGACATAGGGTAAGATATAGGGTCAGACAGGTTCAGACAGGGTCAGATAAAGGTTCAGACATAGGGTCAGATATAGGTTCAGACATAGGGTCAGATATAGGGTCAGATATAGGGTCAGACATTGGGTCAGACATAGGGTCAGATATAAGGTCAGATATAGGGTCAGGCATAGGGTCAGATATAGGGTCAGATATAGGGTCAGACATAGGGTCAGAAATAGGGTCAGACATAAGATCAGACACACGGTAAGACACAGGGTTAGACATAGGGTCAGACAGGGTCAGACATAGGGTCAGATATAGGGTCAGATATAGGGTCAGATATAGAGTCAGACAGTGTCAGACATATGGTCAGACAGGGTCAGATATAGGGTCAGACAGACATAGGGTCAGACAGACATAGGGACAGATATAGGGTCAGATATAGGGTAAGATATAGGGTCAGACAGGGTCAGACAGGGTCAGATATAGGGTCAGACAGACATAGGGTCAGACAGACATAGGGTCAGACATAAGGTCAGATATAGGGTTAGATATAGGGTCAGATATAGGGTCAGACATAGGGTCTGAACAGAAAAGAATACTACATTTCCATCTTAGAACTGAAGCTTTCAGGAGTTCATAACCTTATTCTATTTCTGAGCTACGTATTTGTCCAAATTAAATTGATAAAGTCAAATGGGAATGAAATCACAAACTGTTCAAAGGCAAAGAAGAGCTAAAATACTTACAGTCTGTAATGGTGTCATTGATAGTTATGGTGGTCTTGCTGGGTTCTCCCAGCACAGCGTTCAGGGGCATTCTCAGAACCAAGTCGAAGGTCTCAAGCCCCTCCAGCTCCGGCTGACCAAGGTCATCCAGTATGGTCACTCTGAACGTCTGCATGGTCACTCCGGGGGCAAAGTCCAAGTTACGACTGATCCCCACGTAGTCTAGCCCGGCTAAGAAGGAAAGTCCGTGAGCGCATTCAAATACTATCTCACCTGTAACAAGCCGCTCTATTAAACATTAGGAATACTGTGTAACATTAGGAATACTGTGTAACATTAGGAATACTGTGTAACATTAGGAATACTGTGTAACATTAGGAATACTGTGTAATCTCTTGTGAGAAGAGTCTGTATTATATAGACTCTGCCAGCAGTTGCTAAAAGAACTGAAATAATGATGCAGTCTTCCTGGGTATGTTGTTATAATCAATGATTATTTGGGTAAATAATGATTGGGTGAAAGTGCTGCTTTAACATGAAGACGGAACACAACCAATGAGAAATATTGGAAGGGGTGTAGCTTTGGTTTTAATTTCCTTTCTGTGCTGTTCAGGGCGGGCCCGATATAGCAATATGCATATCATATGGATACAGAAGTTCACTAAAGCAACTTTCCAAATTATGCAAAATTTACTTCTGTGTTACTGTGTAATAACTTTTTCCAAAAAAACCTTTAGTGAGCTTACTTGCTTACAATGAAAGATTTTAACAGATTTGTTTAACCAAGGTTTCTAAACCAAATACATATTTTAGCTGTCTGCAGTAGTCTTCTTAGCCAAGTCCATTTTATTTAATTCTATCTTATATATGTCTATTTCTTTCACTTCCAAAATATGTATTATATGTTTAATCTATGAATTGAAATAAAACACTTTCTTTTGAACGGCACTTTGAAATTAAATGAGAAGTATGATTTATTTAAAAAAACAGGAATTACATCCCGATTGACATCCCCAATAAATATAATTATCATGAATATTATTACAATTATTATTCATATGATTAGGTGCTCAAAAGGTTTTCATACCTTCAGCAGAGACGGGGTCAGTCTTACGGGAGCGGACGGTCACTGTGGCAGTCTTGGAGAGGTCAGTGCCTGTCCTCCATACCCTGACCTCCACATATCCTGAGCTCTCATCCACCATGTACTCAAGTTCCCCGAAGTACAAAGACGGCTCTGTGGGTTAGAGAGAGTTAGAGAGAGCTGGCTATAAAGACAGCTATAACCTTTATTATGAATGATATTAACAAAGGCGCCTAACACTAGGTCCCTATCTTGCACCGGGTACAGTGCAGTGCAAAGCCCGACACATGTGTTTTTGCTAGATTAATGCTGGATTCACACCAGGCATGGCAAAAAATCACCATACGGCATCGTAATGCAGACACACTTGTACACCGCACTCAACATCGTAATCAATCTTCCGCATCTTCAAGATGGTGGACAACGTTGCATACAACTGTCCTCCTCCAGCAAGGTGACTAGCAGGAGCTTTTTCAGTTTAGTTCTCATTGAAAATACAAAACTATCTACTGAGATGTCAAAGCTTTTCTTGCAATCCCATAAACCCATAGGTGAAAGCGACATATTAGCTCTTCCTCAGTGGTACATCAACTTCCGTTTCTGGTGCTGTACGGCAAAGCACCGCACAAGTTTGTTAATTTTAAGCTGGATTCACACCAGATCCGGCAAACTGCTTGCATTGCGGCAGAAGTCCATTAATTTCAATAGGAAGCAATGCGCACAGCTGCGGCAAATCTACTGTAACCGGCAAAATGTGGATGCGGTGAGGCGGGTGTGTCGCAAGAGTTGAAATAATCCAACTTGTGCGGTGCTTTGCCGTACGGCACCAGAACAGGAAGTTGATTTACCACCGAGGAAGAGCTAATATGTCGCTTTCACCTATGGGTTTATGGGTTTTTTGGAAAGAAAAGCTTTGACAGCTCAGTAGATAGTGTTCGTATTGTCAATGAACACTAAACTGAAAAAAGCTGTTGCCAGTCGCCTTGCTGGAGGAGGACAGTTGTATGCAATGTTGCCCACCATCTCGTAGATGTGCAAGATTGCTTGCGATGTTGATTGCGGTGTACAAGTGTGTCTGCATTACGATGCGGTATGGAGATTTTTTGCCGTGTCTGGTGTGAATCCAGCTTAACTCTTGTGACACACCTGCCGCTCCGCATCCACATTTTGCCCGGATCCGGTAGATTTGCCGCAGCGGTGAGCATTGCTTCCTATTGAAATTAATGGACTTCTGCCACAATGCAACCAGTTTGCCGTGCCTGGTGTGAATCCAGCATTACACGGAGGTATGTTCAGGATAATTCTTGGTGTAGTGCTATCTTGAGGCATCGGAAAGTGATCACGCCATTGACCATCAAAAACCTGGTCTAAAATCAATGGCACAAAATGTCTTTGTTATTTTAACAGCAAATTAGTAAAATGCACCTAGGCTTATGCACAGCGTGCGCACACTATGCTTGTTACACACACACAGGGAAGCACAGCAGCACACAAACATTCAAAAGATTAAAAATAAAAATATTACGGTGCAAATCCACCATTATAATAGCAATACGCCAAGGTACAAATGCGCCTGGCTCATAAAGGGAATGGGAGATGCCCAGCTAACAATTTTATGTTCTGGGAACGTTAGTTTTTGGTTCCCAGAACGTTCCCAGAACGTTCCCTATTGGGGACCCAGGAATGTTTTCTTAACGTAAAATAGAACGTTCCCTTAAGGCTAGGGGAACGTTCTGGGAACCTACTCGAACAATAGAACCTAAAAATAACCTACAGGGAAAATTCTCAGAACGTTCTCCTTAGGTTATAAAATTAAACCTAAAAATAACCTACAGGGAATGGGCCTAGAACGTTCTTGTTTGGTCCCTAAAAAAAAAAAAAATAACCATACGGCAACATTAGGGGAACGTTCTGTGTTTGCGGGGTGACACTCTGAATGGTTTATTGCATGTTACGCCCAAAACAAACCCATGAATTAATGAAGCCACTAAGTACAACCCCTTTGAACGCTTGTGAACCATGCGTCCGGCGCACAGGCCTTTTTTACCGCCGTTTTGTGGACCATCTACTGTTAGCAACAAGCAATTAGCAATTCCTCTGGCAGATACGCTACAAGAATCTACAGCAGATGTTAGCTACTTCCCAAAAGGTATTAATTGCTCTCGCATCTGAGCGCCGTCTGAGCGCGTCTGCAGCCCCAGACAAGAGCTGTCATCTCCCGCATTTCTTCCTCATCCTCTAAAGTCAGTGACTGATGTCGACAAAACAAACCTGAGCAGCCAGGTAAAGAGAAACAACAGGGTTGGTGGGGGTTTCTTCCTTGTGTGGTGACAGTAGAACTGATAAGATGGAGGATACGGGGAGGAAGTAAACACAGAGCGAGTTCTCTACCCCACATTGTGAGTAACAGGTTAGCCTGGATGGTAGGAGCACATGTATGGGAATCAGCTACACTGATGTCATTGATGTCTGCAGGCCGTCTACTTATCAGTAAGCTTTCAGACATTTCACCTATTTAACCATTTAATAGATTGACAATATATTCTCATTTACAAGGACGACCTAGCCAAAAGCATAACAATTGCAAGATACCACTAGTTGCACATGAACTCAAAGAGATTAAGTAGGCTACGCCATAAACAGCAGCCCAGAAAATGCATTTTGAAGGGATAATGATTGATGAACATGCCAGGTTTGGAATCATACTTAAATATGACAAGAATAATAGGATGAATGTACCGTAGGTTGACATTTAAGATGTTTTCAACATAATTGCTGCGAGTTTTCCCCATAAACATCGGCACTAAGCCATTCTGCCGTTTCCCACAATTCTCTGGTTGTCACCGTAAGGAGGATTTAAAGACGTGGCCTAGAGGTTGACCTGGCCTTTGGCTCACTGTCGATGGCTTTCCATCACAGAAATACTGTTTACTAGCATGGTAAGCTAGTGGGTGGTTTCGGGGGACAACATTTCAACTCCTAAAACATCACTCTGTTGCAAGAGAGAGAGATAAATAGCAATGGTCCAAAGGCTGGCTTGGTTCCAAACCCCAGGTTTATTTAGCCTGGAGGAAGATGGTTCACACACACTAAGACTGACCTAACATTTTATGGAAGATGGGCTTTCACTTCAAGACCCACCAAGACGTTTGTTTCACAATGGATGAAAGAATGTCTAAATTGAGGAGGCATCCCCGGTTTTCTCACCAGATGCCACTTGGATTCACGTCTGGGAATGTACACTGAATACTTCTAAATAAAGTGTTGATTGTACTCCAATTCAGAGGAGCTTGGCCCTGCCTGTGGCTGTAACTGTCACGGGAACACGTTGGACCAGAAGTCTGAATGGAGTGGAGAAGATGAACGGCTCGGAGAGGAGAGAGAAAGATTTGACTCATTCAGTCAGAAACTGGATGGGGGGACTGCAGTGGTCTCAGATCCAGAATACAAATCACTTTTCCATTAAGGGCCGACCAGACAGAAAATAATTATTGACACATGAATTATCATTGAACGCCGCTTAAGCTCGGGCTTAGTATCACTTTGTCTTAATCCTACGGAGATCGTTTTTAAATTTGAGGAAAAATGGCATCATTAACTCAATCAATTATCATGATATCTCACATAGGCACATGTCGGGAGCATTCCTGAAGTTTGAAACGGCTGAAAATATAAGCAACAGGAGACAAAACATGTATTTGATTGGACATTCCTGCCACACAGGCCCCATGGTTCTGTATCCACACCTGCCTTTTGGCCCTGGAAAAACAATGGGATTCACCGCCTTGTTTTCTCTCAGCTCCGCTGAACAGAGACGTTGGGGGAGCGGCCCAACGTGTTCCAGAGGGCTATTCTGTGTGTGGTGACAGAGGCCCGTTCGGTCCTGTGGGCTTTAGACCGCAGTTGATCTGATCTATTCGGTGATGCTTCATTTTGTACTCTTCCCACGACCTGCTTTATGGTTATTGTGTTAGACTTTGGTAGTCTGGGTCTGGGATCCCTAGACAGCGTGAACTGGAAGAGAATGTGTGTGCACGAGGCTGCTTACAGCTTTTAAAGCCTGGACAAACAGGAAGAGAAGGCATTCTGAGGAGCTGAGACAGAAGGGCAATGACGAGGCAAAAACAGGCACCTCAGTGTAAACATTTTGGGGGAGGTGCCTTTGTCTGGGGTTAAGTGTGTGACTGCCTCGCTGTATGTGGCTTTAGGTTATGGCTGGTACCATGAGCAGGCTTGTGGGGGAACCATTGACATGTTGACACCAAAGAGGGCACAGTTAAGCTTGCGATCAAAGAATCACTGTTTGGACTGGGTGATCCTTGGCACCTGGAACTTTGAATTATGGGATTGAGGGTGGCACCATCCCAGCTGGTACAGACCCACAGTGCGCTTACCAACCCTTTTGTCGTGCCTATGTGGCTTAGTGGTTAAAAGTGTTTCTCTAGATATAATCATTTTTACCATAGTTGTGGGAGAGAGTGTGGTGCCACAAATACATTTTTCCTTTACTCAAAAGAGCCACACAGAGAGACAAAATAATTCTGTAGACACTGTATCAGCATTAGCGAAATGTATGTTTGTGGTGAGTTGAATAGTGCTTTATTTATTGAAATATGTCAATGTTGTTTTGTGTGTTAGTCGCGTTTATAAAACACGATCGCTGCGAGATGAAATGATAATCAATATGCTTTGGCAAAACAGCTGGACGCTAAATTCCACCATAGCCAGACACAGTGAGACAGGAAAACAGACACAGATACACGCTTCCATCTGTAGCTAGCAACTGGGCACATCAAAGTGTCTACACTAGCAGCTAAGCCCTCATAACAAACAGATAGAGAGTCATTTGAAAAGGAGTGGCCCAAAGCAAGGCCCTGAGAAGTCTTAGAGAAAAGCTGAAAATAACTGCTTTGAAAAACTTGAATGAGCGTACCATATGTCTATCATTTGCATACCCAGTGCAGTTCTCTGTAACTACATTCACTGAACAACAGAGACTATGGTGGATAGTAAGTGTGTTACTGTTGGCATTTTCTATTTAGTAAACATAGCAAATGATAAGGAAGCATTGATATTAACCAGAGAGATTTACAGTAAGTTGCTTTGAACTGCTGTGTTGAGCGAATTGATCTAGCCGTAGGGTTGTACATTTTAAGTTATTCTTTATTGAACACGTGACCATACGTGGTGCTGACCAACCAAACCGCCACCCCTTCCCTCTTACCATCGTCGCCGTCGGCCAGGATGGTGACCTTGGCACTGGGGAAGGCGGCTCCCACCTGTCCCCCCATGGGCATGCTGAGGGTCACATTGAAGGCCTCTTCCTCCTCATAGAGTGAGTCGTCGATGATGATGATGCGGCAGGGCTTCTCCCGTTCATCTTTGTCAAAGCGCAGCACGCTGGTGTGGTCTTCAGGACGTGTGATGTAGTCGCTGTAGGAGAGAACGGTACTGGGGATGGTTCCCGTTGCGGTGGCTGATGGAGAAGAAGGAAGTCAAAATGAATTGCAAAGAACAGTATAACAGATTTGGGTTTGGTGTAAGATTTGTTGCTTAGATTAAATTACTGTACAATTCCCCACTTACATCAGTCACAAAAGAAAAATATATATTCAGACAACATTCAGGGGCAATAGTCCAGGTTGCCCAATATGTCCTTTGCTTTTTGCCATCCCCATTGAACCTCTACTGTAGCTATTGCATTCCAACTCCCTAATGAATTCTCCTTAATTTGGGTTGGTTTAATGCAACTTTATTAAATTAATACCATTACCAAATGACCCAGTGTTTTTCAATTTACATTTATTCCAAAAACCTTTTTCAAAAAATGTTTTCTGTACATTGGACTAGATTATGACAGGTTTCAAATTCAAGGATCAGCGTGGTTAACCTGTGAAGACCAATACACCTCAAAGGCATTTCCCGATCTTACATTTTATAATTGGGCTGCCAATTTCCATGTGATTTAGAACTGCATGTGTACAGACACCCCATCCAGGGTGAGGATCGAATCTTCCTCCAGTTTCTTATCGTCACTGGCTTCTTTGGTCTTCCCTATTTCATGTTCCACAAGAAATAGTTTTGTAAATATCATTGCTAACATCTGGAATCAATGTTCTTGGCATTTTGGATTATATGCATATTAACTAAGATCCTGTCCACTCAAAAATCATATTTCCTCCAAATATGAAGGAAACTATTTGATTTAACCTTTATACAGTATATTGTTGGCACTCAGCCAAATCCTCCCCGACAAACATTTTCTTAGCAGTGCTTGGTCAGTGATATGACCTCTATTCCTGGCTCCTCTTGTGGGCCTTCCCACAGTTCATTTATAAGATCTTCTGTGTTCATCAGCGGATTAATTTCATAGCTATCGTAAAAATGTACTCCCTACATGAGTGTTTACTGTTAGCTGTTAAAGCTGTGTAAGCAAATAATCCTAGACATATTTAATTTAAAAAACTTTTGATATCTTTTTTTTAAGTAAGTATAGACATACTGGTCTCATTACCTTTGTGAGAATGATTCCTTTTGATAATGTTTAAATACAGCTACGGAAAAAATTAAGACCCCTGCAAATCTCAAATCAACCCCATTGAAAATCGAATGTAATCAGGAAGCTGGAAGCTGGATGGTCACAAGCCAACAAACAAAGCCGAGCTGCTTGAATGTTTGCACCAATTATTCTTATTCCACCAAATATTGATTTCTGAACTATTTTTGTGTGTGTGTGATTTTTCAAAAATGTTCTCCTCTCAATTAGTCTTGTCCAATTCCCACTAACTTGTCGGCAGTTCCGTAACTCCTTGGACAAGATGCGGGATGGTGAAGGGCACTCGCATTGTTCATCTAACCACATGTTGTCGAGCCGACCGAATCTTTTCGCATTGTTCATCCAACACGGAAATCTTTAGTCAGCATCCAAAATAGAAGCCTTTAGTCAGCTGTCTAAAGGCTTCCATGTTGGATGAACAGTGTGAAAATAATCGGCGGCTGGGTGACGTGGTTGGATAAACAGATGTGCGTGCCCCTCGCCATCCCACAGATCTGTCCAAGGAGTTGCTGAGCTGCCGACAATGCAGGATTAGAGGGAATTGTGAAGGGAGGAAAATGGGGGAAAAAAAGAAACAATGAATTATAGTAATATAATGATAAAATATAATACTACAAATATGTACTTGAAAATAAATGACTGAATACGTGTTTGCCTGTATTCACCTTGCTGGGTGTAGCAGATGACCATGAGTTCTTGGCTGAGGTCTCCAGAGCGGCGAACGGGCACAAGCAGCTCGCCAACATCCTCCTCTATCTTAAACTCTGCCTGGGGTATGAACACTGTGGACTCTGGAGAGAACAGACGGAATAACATAAAGAATAGTAATTACATTAGACTAAAGGTATTTATATTGTTTTCAGCCAGCAGCATAGCACCCTGTATTGCACTGCTGATTTGCTCTAAAGCTAAGCAGGGTCGGGCCTGGTTAGTCCCTGGATGGGAGACCAGTACTGCTGGAAGTGGTGTTGGAGGGGCAGTAGGGGGCACTCTTCCCTCTGGTCTAAAGATAATTTCCAATGCCCCAGCCAGTGACGGAGACATCTGCCCTGTGTAAGGGTGCTGTCTTTCAGATGGGACGTTAAACGTCACTAAAAATCCCATGGCACTATTTGTAAGAGTAGGAGTGTTAACCCTGGTGTCCTGGACTAATTTCCAATCTGGCCCTCTGACCATCATGGCAACCTAATCATCCCCAACTTTCAATTGGCTCATTCATCTCCTCCCCCCACTTCTCATCAGGGCATTACATTATGTTCGCAGTCAATTTAATAAAATAAGGTGGTTATAAGTGAGTGCCAGGTTTGAACATCTAACCACTAACTGAAAAGCGGACACATTGAATCCCTGAGCTGGAAAGTTGAGAGTCATCTGCACTGGGATTAAATTTAAGTCACTCAATCTTAAAGGTACAATATGTAGATTTCCAAAACAATAACAAAAGATGTACTTTGCATTAAAAAAGCAAACATCACTATACCTATATTATATATTTTTCTTAGTTGTGTACTTACATTATCCTAAATGTTTCCACCAACTTTCAAATCCAGAGAAATGTGTAATATAAAATCGAAGACACAGGATGTTTCATTTTGTCTTCCGTCAATGGCGTCATATAACCTTTGACTGCTGTAGTTGCTCTAACTTCCAGGGAACCGCCAGACATAACGTGAATAAAGTTATAATATTTTTAACAATACATTACTTTGTCAGTGAACATTTCTTTCTGCCACAGACACTAGATTGGAAGGTTGTCATTGACGATGATAACAAAACCCATGATCCCACGTTACTTCCCGACGTCATCCAAGTACATCTTTTGCTATTGTTTTGATTGAGAGCCCCCTAGTGGCCAAAAACTACATATTGTACATTTAATTGCTCCCATGTTTATACCAATTTCCTTGATTTGATGTCATCAATTCATGACAGATATGTGATTCTCACCATCACCGGGATCCACTATCTCCACGGTGGCCCGGTCAGGGAACTCCAGAACGGCCATGACGGGTTCAGACAGGTGGATCTCAAAGGTCTCGCTCGACTCAAACTCCTGGTCTGTCAAGATCTTCACCCTCCAGGTGGCCACAGTCTGGCCTGGGTTGAACTGGACCTGCTTCTGGGACTTTCCCCGGAAGTCCTTGTCCTTCTCTGCAGTGCCATCTTTGGTGGCGATGCCTGGGGAGAGAATACCTATGTTACACGGCTAATGTTGACATGCATTGAACCAATTTGCTGCATGGTGTTTGCAACTCCAGGGGCCATGATGACTGTAAGTCGTTTTGGATAAATACTGTAAATGTAGACTGTGCCAGAGTTGGTGTAGCGTTCTATAATCCTGACTCTGGACCACACATGCCCTTGTGACAGGGGTTTGAGCCCGGGTTCATCTGCTGTGTTTGCCCTTCCTCTCTGGCTCCCCCTACATGTCTAGTGACTAGTCTGTTTCCTACTGTTCTGTCATAAAAAAAACAATACCCAAAAAATATATATATTTTTAAAGTAACTGAAGTACACTAAGTGGAATTTAACAGATCTGACACAGAATTTAACTGTATAGTTTTAGGTAATATCAATTGCACATAATCTGACAGTGCCATCTGTACAGAGAGTTGGCATAGAATAGTGCTTGTCGTGTAGTCTTTGTTTCCAGTCGACTCCACTGTGTTGTCAAAGACAACAGTAAATATAGGAGTGTACTCAATAAAAGCCTGGATTTTGAACGCAGCCAAACAGACAGGCATGTTGACATTACCTCGTGACCTACAAGGAAGGGCCATTTGTGCTCTGAATAAAACTAGGCTTAAAACCAGACAGAAAGGAAATTGATACATAGCCCAACTGGTATACAGAGTTACAGGGTTTAAATCTATCTAATTTTGTGAGGTTAATGTTTGACGCTGAGAGAGTTGGTTTAACGATGGAGGTGAAATAGGCGCACGGCACCAGCCCACAGCGATAGAGGATAGCCAACAGGAAGAGAGGGCCGATTGATAACAAGAGCCCCTATTAATTTTCTTTTACTCTGTTGGCATTTTTCAAAGTTAATAACAGATAAATACAATACAGACTGTTTAAGAGCCACTCTGTCATTTACACCATGACAATTTAATGGCCGCTGCTTAGCTGTCTCTCCTTTTATTTTTCCAAGTGGCTCTAATCAGAGTTGATGGATGGTGATGGTGAAAGGTGATTCGAATGGGAGATAAAAACAATGTGTCTGGATGAGAAACGGAGAACAAACAATCGCCAAAAGTCGCTCAGTCTCAGCTCTGTCACTGCTAGCAATGAAATGCAAGCCAGATACATAAGGCACCAACATGGTACCCTGTGGTTAATACTATCCAAGGCTTCCTGTGTAACTGACATATAGTATACTCTCTGTATCAGCCATATTGGCAATACTTATGAGTGTATTTCTTATTTTGGGTAATGTATAAATGTATGTTTTAATTTTGGTATGTACACATGGGTAATGTAAAATGAGTATGTTCTAAAGAGCTTTGCACCATTTGTAATCTTTTCGTATCTACTGGTAAATACTCACTGACAAAGGATGTCTCTCCCAGGTATCCCCTGCGTTTGAGCGTGACCTCCAGGGACTTTGCGTCCTCATCCACCAGATAGTACTCTTTCTCCAGGGAGATCCACGACCAGTTGAGCCGGAATGGCTGAGGCTTTAGCTTGTTTCCACCTGGGGAAAAACAAAATAGTGGTGTTTTCCTCAATCCAAATTAAATCCCAATTTGACACTGGCCACGCAACAATGGGATAAGTTATCCATTGTGTTAAATTGTGAAGAACATATTGGGTGGCTCGGTGGACATCCGTTTTTCTAAACTTGCTAAGCCTTATGACAAAAGGTCCAGTCTTATTAAATTGCAACGTGTAACTTGATAACTTAAAGCCAAGCCCCCACCCCCAAAGCTCCCATCAGGACCCTCTTAAGTGAAGGCCTTTTTATTATTTTTGCTCTCAGTTCTTATGCTCTGTTTCTCTGCGCTATTTTACCACAGTTGCTCTCTCATTGCATGGTCAGAGATTCTCACCTATGGCAGACACTTCTGTCACTTTTGGCAGGTTTAACTGCCACTGGCTCTCAGCTCTTTACCAGGCAGAGTGGGCCAGATACAGGGAGTGGGCCAGATACAGGGAGTGGGCCAGACACAGGGAGTGGGCCAGACACAGGGAGTGGGCCAGACACAGGGAGTGGGCCAGAAACAGGGAGTGGGCCAGAAACA
>JACXGM010013711.1:0-22766 GCA_016801145.1 Umbra pygmaea | reverse complement strand
GCTGCAAATAATATCTCGTCTTATTGTCTATCTTCGGTTAGAATCGGGAAAAGAAGACCTGTGCAGTCTTGTAAACGTTTTTTCTTTTTAAAATAGACTAAAACAAGGTTTCCAGCTTATATCGTTTGCATGCTATTGAGCTTTGAATGTCCGAAAATCTGTCAAATATCGAACATCAAACTATCTTTACCACGGTCTGAAGCTGTTCTGGCAGCCCAACACCTTACTGAGACAGTTGATGTTGTATTTCCTTTAAAATGTAAGATGTAACTATGAATTGAACCATGTGTTTGATCTGTTCTTCAGCCTAACCATAGTGTAAATATTGTGCTTTTTCACAATGGTGTAAAACATTAGCAAATTGTTCATAATTGTGACGGTTGTGGTATACAGTATGGCGACAATAGTACGAAATTATTTAACAGTCCACCTATGTTTTAAAAACACAGAGTGAATTACGAATCGATAGCATAGCTCCAGCATGCTGAAGATTGGCGTGTGGTGCATTTATCAATCAAATTAAATGAGTTTCAGGCATATCAATTGAGAATAAATGGTGAGTACTGTAAATCCTGAATATGAATCTCTTTCACAAACAATTATTCAAGTTATTAGCTTTATGTACATGAAAGGTGTTTAACACAGTAAACATGTTTAAAATGTACGATAAATTATCTTAACACTAGTGTATGGAAGGATAGTCGGACTTTGTAAAAACGAATGTATGTATTTCTAAATACAAATGATTTACGTTTACTTATTTTTATTTACAAATTCAGGATTTTTAGTATATGTGGACCATCTATAGTGTACAGTATATGGTCCGTATCCGATGTCAGAAATATAATTATCGTAGATAAATAGCTATTAATTATAGTTAGATAATGATCAATGAATAAGCGATCAGTTTTAGTGAGGATAATACAATACATAAAGGTATGAATAACTGAACCAGAATATTTTGTTAGCTAGCTAAGCTATTTACAGTACTTAGCTAGGTTGTCTATAGCAAACTAATTGAGCAATAATAAGTAACAGAATTTACATTATTGGCATTATGGTTAACTACAGTAGACTGGAAGCTAAATAAACGTAGCTGTTTCCAAAACCAGCTGAAGTGTTTACTGTCTAGTAGTGTTTATTATTTACACACCTACTGTAGCTAGTTAGCTTGGTAGCCACAATAAAATAGCTACAAAGCTAGGATGTAAACAAGTATGTATTTGTGCATTTTTATGTAACTAGGCTATCATGTTGTCCGTCTTCTCGAAATATTGCAAGCTAACTCAATATGACAGATTAAGAGAGCAGTTACTTACAAAGAGTTGACATACAGTTTTCAAGTAGCAATTGCCTTCTTAACCGCTGACAGCTTTTTTTACTCACTAACGATGACGTCATATGTTCGGAATAATTAGAAAACCTTCAAAACAAAAGCCCGAATGTCAAAGTGTAAAATTAGGTGTATCCTTAATTCGGATAGTAAACTCTAAACAAAGACAGGTTTTATGATGTTTTAAGCATGTACAAAGAATGAGATATGAGGAAAAAATGAATTTGATTTTGTGCTTTGCTGTACGGGGCCAGAACCGGAAGTTGATTTACCTCCGAAAAAGAGCTATGTCACTTTCATCTTTGACAGCTCAGTCGATAGTTTTCGTATTGTCAATAAATACTAAACTGAAAACACCTCCTGTCACTCGCCTTGCTGGACGTGGACAACTGTATGCAATGTTGCCCACTATCTTGTAGATGCGGAAGATTGATTACGATGTTGATTGTATGGGGACGCTGAGCCAAACGTCACACTGCCATACAGTACAGCACCAATCATGGAAACATACACTGTTTTTAGTGTCAGCCTATCCGCTCCCCAGTCCCTTGCAGCCAGACATCTCATTACATTCAACACTCTTGCATTTTGTAAATACTTTATCTACTATATTATCTGTATATGACCAACCCAGAACAGTCAAAACATTTTTCACTACCACCACCTGACGACCATACATCGTAAGCCCCACCTCCTCTCCGGACCACCACCACTGACTTCCATTATCCGGGGAGCCTACCTTCTTGCCATCTCAACAATAACACTCAATGCAGCATAACTCAAATGCCCTAACCTTGCATATCTGACTTCATCCTTAACCAGTGACATTACCTTAGCTCTTTTAATGGACCTCCTCACCTCTGAAATGGAGAATGGTACCTCCATCACCTTTCTCTGACCCTTTCGCTCAACTGCCTCCCTTCCTCTGTCAGGTTTGTGGAGCTGTGCACCTGAACAAAGGTCTGGATCAACATCTCTCCCTTCTTGTCCCTCACAGCTGCTCTAACTAACATTATCCGGACACCAACCCCCATATGAACAGACAGCCTTGTTCACTGAGCAGTTTCGAGGTTAATCTTGCATCGAATAATTCAAGCTTTATGAAGCAAAGCAGTGTACAGTAGTGACATCTGCTGGTCAAAAACAAATGTCATGTGTTTAATTTTTGTTTTCCCCAGATCCATTGAGAGAGAGTTGCATCAATGGAGGGTTAAAAAAATGCTACAGTCACGTGGTACGTTCACGTGGTTCATGGGTCTCTAAAGTTCCAAGCAGGTGATTTTAATATATTGAAGTCTATGGGAGCAGGTGTAACAACAGCAATTTTTGGTATGATCTATAATATGAAAGCTGTTTAAAGTGCTGTAAATTCATAACTTAGGTTGTCTGTAATTTTTACAACATAGCATTGCAGCATATAATGGTAGAATTTACATTAAATTAGAAAGTTAGAGTGACTAATTGCGGGTTGCTGCCTATTAGTCATATTCATACTGCTTTAAATAGCGATTGTGATAGTATTTTTTATAAGAATGAATGAACAATGGTATTGTATTTGTATGCATCAATATGTTTGTTCACACAAACATAGACAATCAGTATGGTACACAGCAAAATTATCAATTTACTATAAGAACATCCTGTAATGGAATAGTATCAGAAATGCATCAAGCTGTAATGAAATGTATTTGGAGTACGATCAAATGTATTAAATGTTAGATGCCCGACATAATTTTTATATATGGTCCTGGAACGGTCCACTATTGTCTATAAAATTGAACCCATATTATTAACATAAGGGACGTTTAAAACTTTTACTCCAAACATTTTTTATGTGCTGCATCGTTACCCGTTACAATTATTAAAATGTTACAAAGTATTCAACCCACATTATCACTGCCAGAGCTGTAGATGCCTCTGTTACCAGGTTTGATGAAGCTGGCTCATCATCATTGAGCAAATCAAGCAGGCCATGCGTGCTCCCACTTTTCGCTCTGCTGCCTGCCTAAATTAAGAACACTTTACAGTTTCTTGCAATCTTAAAAAAAAACTTTGTTTTATGATTTATTTTATTAATTCAACCCCAATTTTGAAAATGTTGAGACAGTATAGAAAATGCTAAATAAAACAGTGGTGTGATTTATAAATGTACTAAATGACTAAGCTATTAGATGTTTTACCTGGTCAACAGCATAGTTTTAAGGTAAATGTGTATTTTGAAAGGACATGGGGCAATTTAGGTTTAATAGCAATGTGACAAGTTGAACTAAGTTGATGTGAAATGTGTGATGCAATCTTGTATTCATAGTTTGTTTTTTATGTATTTTACTATGCTCAAAGTCCCACTCTTTTCACTTTCTCAATCGCGCTAAAAGGCCAGCACTTGTAGCCATTAGCCATACTGTTATCCTTCTCTGCTCCTCAGGGGATGTAGAGTTAAACCCAGGCCCTGGAACCTCCTTTAAAAACCCAACTTCTCAGGTACGGTCATACAATGACTTCTGAAACTATAAAAGCGTTGGTTTCATGCATACCAACATTACAAGCCTACTTCTGAAAATTGATTTATTCACTTTTGTTTGCACACTCTGCTAACCCTGATATCCTAGCTGTGTCAAAATTCTGTCTTAGGAAATCCACAAAACAATTCAGAAATATCCATTCCCAACTATAACATCTTATTGTAGGGAAAACATACAATGATTTGTTATCCTATCTAGATATGTGCCCTAACAGTTTGAGTTTTTACTTTTAAAAATCCAATTTTCCAGGAAAATGTCTAATTGTAGCTGCCTGTTAGAGAACCTTTTCAGCCACCAATTGTGCCCTAGATGCACTTTGTGAATTAATTGCCCCCTATTTATCTTCCTGAGTTCTTAATTTCAGGAGACTTAAACTGGGACCTCAACAAATTTGCTATCTAAGCTTGATACCCTCAATCTCGCACAAATTACCAATGCCCGGTACAACCTAAAATCCATAAACAAGGGCACCGTCAGATAAAAACCATTCCCTTTTTTGGAAATGTCTTGCTGTTGCCTTTCCAGTGCACCTGTTGTCACGTTTATTTGCACCAAAACAGGTGACATTGATTCACAATCGCTTATGCTTCCAAACTGGACAGACTAATATCTCTGAATTTTTATTGACTTGGTGTTAAACTGTGATTGCCTGTTGACTTAATTTCTTTGAGCAGTGTATATGTGATATACACATTCACAATTGGAATGCATTCACAACACTTAAAAAGTATACTAACATTTAATTATTATGGTAAATGAATCCATTGGTTTCATGAACTCATGATAAAATAATTTTGTTCCCCGACACTTCTGTACAAATTTGATGAATTTTTGTTCAGGTGCATTCAGGACACTGGGATCACCTAAAACAGCATTGTTTTTACTAGTTGCCCCTGGCTGCTGTTCAAAGACGTTCACTGGCCTTGTATTCTCATTTGTCCTTGGCTCATCTGCAAGGTAGAGGTGCAACATGTCAGTAGGAACTCTATTACAGTGAGCACAACTCTTACTCAAAAATGTTTTCTAAGATTATTTCAACAATTAAGCAGATACATTTCCATCTGTGTAACCAAATCTTTATTTCCCAAAATTTAATGTTTAAGGAGGCAAATCTGTGATTTGTCTTTCTAAAGTAAAAATGTTCAAAAATGTTTTTGGTAAGCATAATTAATAGAAAAATTTATTACAAATGATTATTTCTCCAACTTTAAACACTACACTCCGAAAAGGATTACATTCATTATATCCCTCAAAGTTCTACAATCAATATCCCATATTGACAATGTGAAAGAAGTGTGTTAGATCTTAGAAAACTGTATTACAAATAAAAAATGAAAAAGCATGTACAAGTATTCACAGCCTTTGCTGTAACACTAAACATTGAGCTCAAGTGCATCTTGTTTCCACTGATCATGCTTGATCTTTCCACAGCCTGATTGGAGTCCACCTGTGGTAAATTCAGTTGATGATTTGGAAAGGCACACATCTGTTTATATAAGGTCCCGCAGTTAACAGTGCATGTCAGAGCACAAACCAAGCCATGAAGTCCAAGGACTTGTCTGTAGACCTCCGAGACCGGATTGTATTGAGGCACAGATCTGGGAAGGGTACAAAAAAATATCTGCAACATTAAAGGTCCCAATGAGCACATTGGCCTCCATCATCTGGAAATAGAAGAAGTTTTGAACCACCAGGACTCTTCCTAGAGCTGGCCGCCAAGCCAAACTGAGTGATCGAGGGAGAAATGCCTTATTCAGGGAGGTGGTCAAGAACCCGATTGTCACTCTTAACAGAGCTACAGCAGTTCTCTATGGAGAGGTCTGTATGGTAGAGTGGCCAGACGGAAGCCGCTCCTCAGTAAAATGCACATGAAAGCCTGCCTGGAGTTTGCCAAAAGGGACCTGAAGTACTTCTAGGCCATGCGAAACAAAAGTCTGTGGTCTGATGAAACTAAGATTGAACTATATGGCCTGAATGGCAAGCGTCATGATGACTGGAGGAAACCAGGCACTTCTCATCAGCTGGCCAATACCATCCCTACAGTGAAGCATGGTTGTGGCAGCATCATGCTGTGGGCATGTTTTTTAGCGGCAGGAACTGGGAGACTAGTCAGGATCGAGGGAAAGATGAATGCCGCAATGTACAGAGACATCCTTGCTGAAAACCTGCTCCAGAGCACTCTGGATCTCAGACTGGGCCAGAGGTTCATCTTCCAACAGGACAATGACTCTAAGCACACAGCCAAGATAACAAAGGAGTGGCTACAGGACAACTCTGTGAATGTCCTTGGGTGGTCTAGCCAGAGCCCAGACTTGAACCCAATTGAACATTTCTGGAGAGATCTGAAAATGTCTGTGCACCGACACCCCCCATCCAATCTGATGGAGCTTGAGAGGTCCTGCAAAGAAGAATGGGAAAAACTGCCCAAAAATAGGTGTGCCAAGCTTGTAGCATCATACTCGAAATGACTTGAGGCTGTACAGACAAAGTATTGAGCAAAGGCTGTGAATACCTATGTACATGTGTTTGTTTTTTATCTCGCCTGGAAAAATTTATGGATTTTAAAAAAATTAATAAGTGTGTTTAACAAGTCTAAAATAACATGAAACCTGACAAATGTTGCCCTTTCGTATTGATCTGCCAATAAAGACACTGTAATTGTCTTTCTTGTAGGGACCTGACATGTTCTAGTTGCTCCCCTCTAGGTGCTGTTTTGGTTTCTGTCTGGTGTGAATTATGTATATACTGGTTTTCCACTTTACAGGTCATGTGATTTAGTCACATGGGATATGTTGTCCAATAGATTGCCTTAATTACTTCTTCAGCTGATTCTATTAATTAACTATCATGTCTATTTAAGTTTGGTTGGAATGTTATCATAGGTTATTGTTGAGTGTCTTGTTGTCAGGTACGTGGTCCATAAGGGTTGAGTGTGTAGATGTCATGTTTTTTAAAGTGTTATTGTATTAGAGAAGTATATTCTCTGTTTTGCCACTTGAGGGTTTGTTTACTTTTACAAGTCTTTACGGATTAAAATATTTTTATTATATACTATAAAAATGTTTATTTAGGCTTAAAACCTTCACGCATATTCAAATTTAACAAAAGTCCATCCAAAAATCTATCCACATAACAAACAAATACATCTTGGGGATTATGTTGACATTGTAAGCGCAGTGAGCTATGGTAACAAACTGATGTATTCTCAAACAGACATAAATAAAAAGCAATTACTGCTAACAACTTCATTACATATTCAAACCATGAAAGCCTAGTCATGACAGACACCCGTTTTTTCAATGACTTAACAAGCTTCCCATTCATAGAATGTCATTTTCTTGATTTGTTCACAGGTGTTTTAGAGATGTATAGTTAAATTCCCTGTAAATCTCAAACGTGAAAAAAGGCTGATTTAGGAAGTGTTTTGTTGAGGTCTTGAAGGTACATGTTTTCTAATTTACTTTATACTCTACCAATGTTTTGCCACAGGAAACCGGTATGCTTCTTGGTCCAGTTTGAACTGAAGAGGGGCAGTCTCTGAATCCAAAAGTTTCCAGTTTGGGCTATACTTAGTTTTTTGGGGTAAATGTGCATACTCATTCAAAACACTTTATTCTCTACTAAACAACTATGTAATTTGACAAATTTTAAGTTCAAATCTTTTAGGGATACTGAAATCTTACACAATGTGGACTGGAGCCTTCTGGTTTTGTGTTTAATCTCATCATTAATTACACCCACCTGGTGTAAAAGGTCTAAATAAGTCCCATATTAGAGGGTTGCAATGATTAATAGAAGTGGAACTGATTTATGCACAGACACAAACACTCACACACGCACAAAATCACACACAGCATGTTGTAAACACGCATTTAAACTCGCAGGTATTCAGACTATGTTGGTTAGACAGAAGTTGCTGGAGTGACGAACTCAGCGGTGGGGACTTGAATTAGTTAAAAGTCATGGCAACAAATGCTGGGGGAGTATACAGCCCCTGTCCTTGAGGGAACAACACATCCTTTCTCTCCAAATCATCCCGTCTTTACTGACTCTTACTTTGATTTCTGCTTCTTTCCTACCTCTCTCCTCGGTCAGCTCTTCTGTGCTCTGCTCTTGACCTGCACCATGTGGCTCCTTTGTTAGCACGCCCTCATGTCAAACTGTCTAGCACTGCTCATTTGAATGCTACATCGCCAAAGGCTGGATCAGAGCCAGCAGCTACTCTTAACCTGCTCTTAATATTTAATAGGCTAGAATAGGTTTTACTAAAATAAATGCTATAAATCTATTTATATAAAACATATTTAAAAATCAAAGGGTTAAAAAAAAAAGAAGCTTTGTGTTATGTTTAGGGCAGTTAGCTGGCTATATTGTAGTACAGTGCCTTGTGAAAGTATTCGACCCCCTTGAACATTTTGACCTTTTGCCACATTTCAGGCTTCAAACATAAAGATAAACAAATAAAGAACTGAAAAATTGGGCGTGCAAAATTATTCAGCCCTCGTAAGTTAATACTTTGTAGCGCCACCTTTGGCTGCGATTACAGCTGTAAGTCACTTAGGGTATGTCTCTATCAGTTTTGCACATCGAGAGACTGAAATTTTTGCCCATTCCTCCTTGCAAAACAGCTCAAGCTCAGTGAGGTTGGATGGAGAGCATTTGTGAACAGCAGTTTTCAGTTCTTTCCACAGATTCTCGATTGGATTCAGGTCTGAACTTTGACTTGGCCATTCTAACACCTGGATATGTTTATTTGTGAACCATTCAATTGTAGATTTCGCTTTATGTTTTGGATCATTGTCTTGTTGGAAGACAAATCTCCATGCCAGTCTCAGGTCTTTTGCAGACTACATCAGGTTTTCTTCCAGAATGGTGTTGTATTTTGCTCCATCCATCTTCCCATCAATTTTAGCCATCTTCCCTGTCCCTGCTGAAGAGAAGCAGGCCCAAACCATGATGCTGCCACCACCATGTTTGACAGTGGGGATAGTGTGTTCCGGGTGATGAGCTGTGTTGCTTTTACGCCAAACATACTGTTTTGCATTGTTGCCAAAAAGTTCAATTTTGGTTTCATCTGACCAGAGCACCTTCTTCCACATGTTTGGTGTGTCTCCCAGGTGGCTTGTGGCAAACTTTAAACAACACTTTTTATGGATATCTTTCAGAAATGGCTTTCTTCTTGCCACTCTTCCATTAAGGCCAGATTTGTGCAGTATACGACTGATTGTTGTCCTATGGACAGACTAGCCCACCTCAGCTGTAGATCTCTGCAGTTCATCCAGTGTGATCATGGGCCTCTTGGCTGCATCTCTGATCAGTCTTCTCCTTGAATGAGCTGAAAGTTTAGAGGGACGGCTGGGTCTTGGTAGATTTGCAGTGGACTGATACTCCTTCCATTTCAATATTATCGCTTGCACAGTGCTCCTTGGGATGTTTAAAGCTTGGGAAATCTTTATGTATCCAAATCTGGCTTTAAACTTCTCCACAACAGTATCTCGGATCGCCTGGTGTGTTCCTTGTTCTTCATGATGCTCTCTGTGCTTTTAACGGATCTCTGACACTATCACAGACCAGGTGCATTTATACGGAGACTTGATTACACACAGGTGGATTCTATTTATCATCATTAGTCATTTAGGTCAACATTGGATCATTCAGAGATCCTCACTGCACTTCTGGAGTGAGTTTGCTGCACTGAAAGTAAAAAGGGGCGAATAACTTTGCTCGCCCAATTGGTCAGTTTTTGATTTGTTAAAGTTTGAAATATCCAATAATTTTCGTTCCACTTCATGATTGTGTCCCACTTGTTGTTGCTTCTTCACAAAAAAATACAGTTTTATATCTTTATGTTTGAAGTCTGAAATGTGGCAAAAGTTTGAAATGTTCAAGGGGGCGGCCAAATACTTTTGCAAGGCACTGTAACTATTTTACACACAAAGCATGGAATGTTAAGAGCTCATTGGTGAAAACACGGGTGGGGGTGTTCTTTGAGATTATGATTGGATTCTGATAAGCGGTGCCAAAGGTGGAAATGCAGCCCTGGCGCTGTAGCTACACCTGCACAGAGTAACCTGCCTGCACAAGCCCATCCACCCCTAACCGTAGGCACACAAAATGCTACTTCTAGTGAGTGGAGAACAATAGTCTTTTTTTTCCTCCCTTGTAAATAAGACAGTGACTTAGCCCACTATGGAAGCATCACTGATTGACAATCAATTTCACATGCTGTTGTGCAAATAAAACAGACAACAGGTGGAAATTATAGGCAATTAGCAAGACACCCCCAATAAAGGAGTGGTTCTGTAGGTGGGTCCACAGACCACTTCTCAGTTCCTATGCTTCCTGGCTGATGTTTCGGTCACTTTTGAATGTGGCGGTGGTTTCACACTAGTGGTAGCATGAGACAGAGTCTACAACCCACACAAGTGGCTCAGCTAAAGCAACTCATCCAGGATGGCACATCAATGCGAGCTGTGGCAAGAAGGTTTGCTGTGTCTGTCACCGTAGTGTCCAGAGCATGGAGGCGCTACCAGGAGACAGGCCAGTACATCAGGAGATGTGGAGGAGGCCGTAGGAGGGCAACAACCCAGCAGCAGGACCACTACCTCCGCCTTTGTGCAAGGAGGAGCAGGAGGAGCACTGCCAGAGCCCTGCAAAATAAACTCCAGCAGGCAACAAATGTGCATGTGTCCACTCAAATGGTCAGAAACAGACTCAATTTTTAAACGTCCTTAAAAAATCTAGCTCATATTTTAACAGTTCCCAATTCCTACCGTAAGATTTCTAATGTGTCACTTGGCGAAGGCCCGTTTGAGGGGCCCCTAATAAAGTAAAAAAATAAATAAAAAAGAGCAGTGCTGGTGGAATGCAGGCACAGTCAGGAACCTTGAGACAAAACGACTAAGGGACATTAACTTCAGCCACCACAGGGGATGAATTTAGCATTAGGATGTCAGGTGCTCAGCCACTACCAAACACCCCACAATATATGTCACATGCAGAATATATTAATAATGTAGACAAAGACCCAACAAAGCCATTTTTCCTGTTGAAAAACAGTCTATTGGGCAAGTGTTACAGTGTAAAACCAGTAGAGCAGCCCTGTAGCCTTGCAAACACTGCAGTAGATGGAAGATTGTTTTTTAGACCCCATCAAACCCATGCCAGTTCTGATCTCACATGTGAGACATGTAAAGGTTTCTATGAGTTGTATTTTCAAGTGAGCAGTGCACAGGGAGCAGAGTTCTTCTGATTTGTGGCACAATGCAAGAAAATTGAGAATTACTGCATGTTCAGCTAAAAAGTTTCCTTCAAAAGCATCCACCAATCCTTATAAGTTTATGGCAGAGCACCTCTACCCCTTCTAGAGCATCCACCAATGCTAATAAGTTTATGGCAGAGCACCTCTACCCCTCCTTTTGTGGCAACTATGCCACCAATTATGGTAAGGAGAACGAGGTGGTAGCTGGTAATGCACTGCAAGAGCACGGCATGAGTATTACACCTAGGGGTATCGTTAGTTTCATAGAGCCATGGTTGACAGCCAGCCAAGATGGGGTAATTAACTCAACTGTCCTACTCAAAATAAAATGTCCCGTTCCAAGTAAACTTCATTCTACCCTCTTGGATCAACTTGACCACAACTGCAGTGAAATCAAGCTAGTAGATGGAGTACCACAACTTCAGACAACAGGTAGCCAAGGATATTACATGCAGCTACAATTAGGCATGTTTTGTGCCAATCTGAAGATGGACAAATTGTTTATCTGGAGCCCAAATGACACAGTTATGCTCACTGTACCATTTGATGAGCCCTATGTTCTGTAGAGGGTAGGACATCTAAAGAGATTATATCTCAACAATGTGGCCACAGCTTGTGGATGAATTTGTTGGTCAGCGACTGAAACTGCAGAACAGATACATGAGTATAATAAATTAAAAGAAAATATCCCTCAGCAACATTTTATTCAAATCACAAAACAACTGTTAATGTGCTGCTGCTGTAAACAGTATGAAACCTAATTTTTTTACACAATCAATTCCATACATTTCAAAATGCTGAGCATAATTGTTGTGGTACATACAGTATGTGAATATTAACAAATACAGAATGTTGTTCATGTAAAGTTTAATGCAAATGTGTTAAAATCTATTGTACACAAAGAATAACAACACATTTCATACAGAGAGTAAATATAAACAGTAAAAAATGTGAAAATGCAGCGAGTGTCAATATGAAATATACAGGAATAATTTATGTAAATGTGTATAGGGTGTGTGTGTATGTGTGTGTGTGTGGATGCAACTACAACATCAGAACATCACCGTTGTCACTTATCACTCACGGATGAGATCATCCATTAAGTTGGTGAGGGCCGCACAGATTCTGAGGATTTTTATTGATATAACTTGAGACAAGCTCTTGCAGGCAGAACCAATTTGACCCTTCTTTCAAACAGTAAATCACAAATCAAGAATCCACTATCTGCCATGACTTCATCTCCAGGCTTTAAATAGTCACTAGATCCTAGAGTTCCTAGTGATATATTTGTCACTGGCAAGTCCTCCATATCCATTTGAGATAAACATGATTAAGACAGATGGAGCAACAGCAACAGCGGTACAACCGACGTTTTTCGCCTTGACTATGCAGTCCGGCAAAATAGAAAATCTGGTGTGTGTTGCGTCTGAAACACCTCGTTAATATGACGTGTTTTGCGTTCGAACAGCGCCATCTGGTGGTGTATTAATGTCACTGCGCTCAGTGTCATCAGCATCCATAAGCAGTCTGAAAATACCTTCGCATATCGCGACAACGATGCCCTGCGCCCCCCGGGAAAAGAATGCTGCCTTAACTAACACATTTTCCGGAGGAAACCCTGTATTTGAGATATATATAGATATATATATATATATTAATATAAAATGCGTTACAAATCAAATTTATTATTATAGTCAGGAGCTGGATTGAATCCTAAAGCTGGATTCACACCAGGTCCGGCAAACTGGTTGCATTGTGGCGGAAGTCCATTCATTTCAATAGGAAGCAATGCGCACCACTGCGGCTAATCTACCGGAACCGGCAAAATGTGGATGCGGTGCGGCGGGTGTGTCGCAGTGTACAAGTGGGTCTGCATTACGATGCCGTACGGGGATTTTTTGCCGTGTCTCGTGTGAATCCAGCTTAAGAGGGTGTTAATGGCCACCGGAGTGTTGACGCCTTTCATTTTCAGTGTTCTGCCGCTCCGCTTCACCGTTCTGCTGCTCCGCTCCACCGTTCTGCAGCCTTGCTCCACCGTTCTGCAGCCTTGCTCCACCGTTCTGCAGCCTTGCTCCACCGTTCTGCAGCCTTGCTCCACCGTTCTGCAGCCTTGCTCCACCGTTCTGCAGCCTTGCTCCACCGTTCTGCAGCCTTGCTCCACCGTTCTGCTTCCTCTTTTCAAAATAAAATATCTTCACTAGTAGTACTACCACCACCATCACCATCAGAATCAATGGTGCTGGCAGTATAAAATAATGATGACGTGCATGTACATCAGTTTGACCTGTAGAGACAGTAAAGGTATATAATTTTATTATCAGTTTATAGAATTATTCTGAAGGAAAACAATTGATATGATTTACTTATGATGCATGTATATTTAATGGCAGGAAACACAAACACGACACCCACCCACAAAAACACATACACACAATTAAAGTTTTTGCCTTACACACCCTAGGCTCAAATTGATTTCACACTCCCTTGTAGTTCACAGGATGAAATCTGAGTGCTCAAAATATTTATTTAAACACAGGTAATGAGCCACATTATAATGTGAAACATGAAAAAATATCTTAATTATTGATTTAAGGGAAGCAACCTAAATTACACTTCAATTAAATTGTACAACCGGTAAAATTAAGCATTACGATTGACAGAAATGCATTCTAACATGCATTACAAATCTGTTTACCAATGGTAATCTTGACAATATAGAATGTTTCATCCACTGCATTGTCAGTGCATTTATTTTAATAAAACGCTTAAAATAATTTATCGCTTTATATACTTTAGTTAATCGTGATTAATCTCAATTTTAGAACTTTTCAAATTTGGCCGTAAATAAGAACCTAAAAAAAGTAGTTTTCATTAAACCAGGTCCATAATTCATTGGACAGTGATAGGTACTCTAGCACTTTAAGTTTGAACGGATACAACGATGCTGAAGTGCAGACTGTCAGCTTTAATTTGAGGGTACAATCAGGGTGTATGTTCGATGAACCCTTCAGAACTCATAGAAGCTCTTGTACATAGTCCCCCCCACTTTCAGGCACCAAAAAAACATTGGCCAGTTTTACATAGTTTAGAATAAAATAACATTTTAATATCTGGTTGCATATCCTTTGCATGCAATGACTGCTGGAAGTTTGCAATGCATCGAATCACCAGACACTGGGTAGCTTTCTTGGTGTGCTGCACTTATCTTCAGGTCATGCTTGTTTCAGGGACTCATTGCCGTGTTTAGGGCGTGGATATGGCATTTGGTTGTACGAAAAGACACTCAAAGGAGTTGGCAGTTCAGTTTTTCCAGTAAGTAACGTTACATTTTGTTTTATATTTTTTATAATACTGTTTTTTGTTAGCATCCCAATTAATATCAGTTAGCACTTTCAGGGCCATTGACGCTCTAGAGCGTCAAAAGCTCTATATCTCATGACCCATACATGCTAGCAACTACAGCTTGGTACCGTTGGAAAGGGAAGGATCAGACAGAATGAATGGTAGCTCATTCCTGTGGGTTAAACACAGCCAGGGTTATGGTGCCTCAAATGCGGTCATGTTTTTTAGACAGTTGCCTTTTTTACTAAACACAATACAGACAGGAAGTAGGAAGTGAAAATGACAAATTAATAACTCTGCAATGATGTTGGACATCATCCTGCATAACACCAACACTTTTAAAAAGTGAATGGGATTTTAAAAAACGTAAACAAATATAGTAAGAAATGGATGTAGCATTTTGATGTTAACTTGTTTACATGGCCTCCAAACTTTGCACACTGGTCCAGGACCCCTGGGGACTTGACAATAATCAATAAAAAAAACATTCATTATGGTTTACATGCTTTTACATATAAAAAACAACAAAAAACACATACGTTCTTAGTTTTTTGGGGATAAATAAAAACATACAATTGAATGACCCAGGATGTTGGATTTCATTTATCCACATGTTGTAGCCATGGGCCTGTTGAGTCCAGAACCATAAGGCACATCAATGTAGATCTTCCTAGAGGCCAAAAAGTTAACTATGTGCCAGGCGAACCTAAAACCCCTTTGACCTTGAAGGGTTAGCCAGCTAGATTGCTCCTCCCTCTCGTCTAAAATCGTCACATCCGCAACCAAGATGTCTGCACCCGTAACGGCAAATTTGATTACCCTAATCAGATATGTTACGTCCAG
Source organism: Umbra pygmaea (assembly GCA_016801145.1). NCBI lineage: Eukaryota > Metazoa > Chordata > Actinopteri > Esociformes > Umbridae > Umbra > Umbra pygmaea. The sequence goes on along the minus strand of JACXGM010013711.1, from coordinate 7,465 downwards.
GGTTCAAAATTAGCAGCATTTACCAGCCAAATGCTGGTAAAATATGCAGGTGGCTGGTAGATTAACTTCACTCACCAGCGAAAAAACAATAGTAATGTATTGAGTGGATGGTAAAATTTGAACATTCACCAGCCATTCAACATCCACCAGCTGGTGGATAAAAAAAGTTAATTTTGAACCCTGGTTACGTCCAGTGATCTATACAGTCTATGGTCACAATCTGACGGACGGCAGCCTATTCTTGCATTAACAATGCTTGGAATCTGTCAGAATTTGTGGCTTTCTGTTTGTCCACCGCCTTATGTGGACTCACAACAAGTTCTCAAATGTGATTAAGGTCTGGGGAGTTTCCTTGCCATGGACCCAAAGTTTCGATGTTATGTTCCTCGAGTCCCTTTGTTATCACTTTTGCCTTATGCAAGTTATTTGCAAGTTGCTCCATCATGCTGGAAAAGGCATTAGTCATCACCAAACTGTTCTTGGATCACCAAACTGTTCTGACTCTGGGTTCTCTGACTTTCCCCGAGCCTCCTACACAAGGCAGCGCAAATTGGCATAGTGCATCCCGGGATTTGGGTTAGATAAATCAGATTATCTATCCTGCCACGTCGCTGTCCAGGGACTCCTTGTGTCCAGATTGGGCACCTGTGGGTTCAATTGCAGATGTATATTTGGTGAACGTAAACATCCCGTGCATTATCTGACGAAAGGATTCCTTATGTAGGACTCGCAGTGCGAAAAGAATGGGCAGCTGGGTAACATGTGGTTGAATGAACCATGTGCGCGCCCCTCGCCATCCCACAGATCTGACTAAGGAGTTGCAGAGCTGCCATCAAAGCAGAGTTAGTGGGAATTGGGAAGGGAGGGAAATGGCCAAAAGCCAGCACTGGCTTCAAAAGCCAGCACTGTTCTGGAATAGCATTCTTTGGACAGATGAAATGAAGATCAACCTATACCAGAACAGTCTTGCGAGGCCACTGAGGCCAGGCCTTGGGTAACAACACAAGGTCTGGTCAGAATTCTAGGTGTTTTTACACATTTGAAAGTAGAGAAAAAAAATGTTCTGGTGAGTGTTCTCTTCAAACAACTTTTACAACCATTCACGAGTTGGGGTAGGAGACGCGAATACTTTGGCAGGGATTTATTTTATTTTTTTAATTGATTGTTTAATACAAAATCTTACAAATAATAGTACATAAACATTTTCACAGGATTTACAAACTCCATACTGAGCTAATAAACTTCAGCAAGAACTTTTTACAAAGCAGTAGCAGAATGGCAGTGACATTCCTTATCCCAATTTCCAGTCCCTCCCTGTGCTCAAATTGTCACCTGAAGTTGTCCAGACAAAAATTGCGAAAGTAGCCATCTGGCTTGCGAGGCTAGTACGAGAATGATTGGAAGAAAAAAGTATGGAGAAGGCTTGGAATGGCTAAAGATCCAAATGCATACCACATTACCTGTAAAACATTGTAGAGGCAGTGTGATGGCATGGGCATGCTTGGCTTCCAGTGGCACTGGGTGTTTATTGATGATGTGACAGAAGATTGAAGCAGCCAGATTAATTCTGAATGTCTATTTTGTCTGCTCAGATTCAGCCAAATTGAGTAAAGTTGATAAGATGGCGCTTTACTTTACAGATGGACATTGACCCAAAACACAGCGAAAGCAACCACAAGTTTAAGTTAACCACTTGAGCCCCTGAAATAAGGTGGCTGTGTATGAAAATGGTTGCAATTCCTAAGCTTTTCATACAATATTTTTGTTCAACCCCTTGAAGTGTGCACTTCAATTCATTCTCGGTTATTTAATTTCAACCCCACTGTGGTGGCGTACAGAGATAAAATTATAAAACTTGTTTCAGTGTCCAAATATTTCAGGAACTAACTGTAAAAGATTGATTTGACATTATAAAATTTTAAAGCCTTTTTTGTTCATTTTTACCTAGGGGATTAATCATTCTTGAGGGCTCAACTCCGCGTCTTTTACTAGTTTATTATACTAGTGTATTACACTTTCAACCAAAAACCTCCAAATGCATATTTAAGCATCAAAATTTTGTTGTACTTTTTAGGTCTTAAGATCCTGAAATTACTTGGAATCTCAGTATTTAGAATGTTGCTCATGCAAAGATGGGTAGTATTTCTGTTAGATGTAATTGTAATGTATTTGAAATTGGTTTAAAGTTCCTTTTAATATATTTTAATATGTACTTGCTATTTTTTTGGGGGGGGGGGGGTTAAATTTAAAGAAACTAAATTTAATTACAGTTTGTAAAAAAAACACTGTATTTTCATTTGGATACTTAAGTCTATGGGGAAATTTAACAGTAATAGCAATTATGATTTGTTCTTATCAGTGGCTGCATGTTACCAGACCACACAGTTCAAAACCCAGCTTTAACTCAAAGTTCAGAAGGCAATAATACCTTCTGCTGATCCTGAAGATTGTTGCAGGGACACTTTGAAGTCTGATTTCTCAGTCCCGCCTGAAAATACACCATAAAACAAATTATTTCAAGCTGGAACAATATTGCTGGACAATGACAACAGTTCTTATTCAAGTGTTTCTCAAATTTGATCCTAGAAACCACAGGAGGGCATCTCTTTTACCTAGCACTACAAACATTTAAATATAATTCAAGCTTAAAGTGTTGACTATCATAGGGGGGGATAGACAATTTGAAATGCCAACAAATTCATTGGTTACTAGAATTGTCCACTTTGTTAAACAAAATTATGGACATTTAGGGACACCCCTAATAAAGAAAATACCTTCTGGTGTGGTTGAAGTAGGTCGGTGGTCTGAATTAGTTGGTGAACTCTCAGTGGTGTCTGGAAATACATCTAAAGCAAAATACATTTTCTGTTAAATTATATGCCATGTTGTTTTGGGAATTTTGTCTGTTCATCAGTCATTATTTTCAGGCTCACCAAAAACAATAAATAAAAAACAATGTTTACAGGACATTGGGTTATCTTACTTGCAATTTTGAGAATAAATCTTTGTTGGCTTTTAGAACAAGATTTTGAAATGAAATAAAAAGTGTCTTTCGTGTCTTCTACGGTTAAATTGCAAATAAGAAATGCACTTCCGTGGTCCATCTTCCTCTGGATCCTGTCCTTATAACGTGGTCCTTCAGTCAGCTTGTCCAGCTTGTTGTCGTAACTGTACACAAGCCTTCCTTTTTGGGACTTTAAAAAGACCTCAGACTCAAGACACGTGTCATCAGGTACTGGTGGACTGACACACCCCCCATTTGATACCTTGATTTTTACCAGTTCTGTAATAGTAGACAGAAGACGTGATCATGTTATTCAGTACAGTCAAACAATGATACTACTGTCAACTACTTTCATCACACTATTACTATTTACACTGATCAGCAATAATATTATGACATAATGGGGTCAATGATTATGGCTGATCGGTGTATTAACATTTCCCAACGGGATGAGTAACGTGACAACACACTAAAATAAATTATATATGTTCATAGATTAAAATATGATTTAAACTTTTAACAGCAGAGCTATTTATAGAATAGCTGAGAACTAGTTGCTTTAACAATGTCATGAAATAAAGCTATTGGGGACCAACAGGGCCAGATAAGGGGAAAAAACCCTGGTGGTTAGAAACAAATTAATGTGAAAAATCAGATCAGATATTATACATAATTTCCACAACCTAGAATACCACATTGTTAGAGGAGAATTATTGTTAAATACATTTTTTGTTGGTTAAGAATTTAAGGGTTAAAAACATTCTCCACAAATAAGAAATTTTCTTAATGAGCTGGTCATAATTAAGGGAATTATCACACTATAACACCAAGAAAATTAAACTTCAGGGATATCAATCTGTCCTGTAAGGAAAAGAAGGGAATGGTTTAACAGGTGGTGGCCACAGACCATTGCTCTCTCCTTTGCTGTGTCTCCCAGTAGTCTAACTCACACTAACACAGACCATTGCTCTCTCCTTTGCTGTGTCTCCCAGTAGTCTAACCAAACTTCTACAGTAGTACAAATAGGTTCTGTACTTATAAAACAAAGCATTGAAAAGTTTGAAAGTACACCAAAAGTATATTTTAATAAGACTTGCCTGATAGCTGCTATATCCTGCGAGATCATGCACAGAGCACAACATGTATTGCTTAGCAGCTGAGAGTAGCAGCTATCAGGCAAGTGTTATTTAAATAAACTTCTGGTGTACTTTCAACCTTTTCAATGACTTGTTTTATGAGTACAAAAACTATACGTACTACTGTAGAATTTTGGTACTATTCCGGGCATCATTAGTGGGGATACTTACATGATACACCCTTGGTTCCATTAGCGCCTGCACTAAGCCATTTAGCTGATAGCGTTATAACAAGGGAAAAAAGCTTACGGGGGGTTGTTTGGCTCGAGGTCAAGGTGCAAAGGACCCTAGGTTTATATTACTCTGAACCATCACTTTAATGCAATTAAATCAAACATACCGTTTAGAGTTAAGTGGCCAGAAACCCAGCAGGAAAGGCTCAACAAAAGCATCCACAGACACCTAATGAGATAATTAACATTTGTAAGATAATATAATTAACATTTGTAAGATAAAATAATTAACATTTCTAAGATAACATAATTAACATGTCTAAGGTCTGGGTCAGGTCTTACATAATTGTGATGGGTCTTGGATTACATTATTTGATTTAAATTGTCGTTTGCCTAATTTCAGCACTCATGTTCTAGGCCACCTCGAAGTGAAAGGGAAAAACTATACCACTTAAAAGCAATGTGCTGTATATAATTAATTTGGAATTCTGAAATGTAACATGCAATATGGGGTAGTTGCGATGCATGCACACACATTCAATGAATGATCGCTGGTTCAACAACTCACTGAACCGGGTGGTTATACCATGAACACCTGGAGAACTTGCGTACATGACGTCAGACCAGACGTGAGATTTTGTCACAGCCTACACTCACGTTCAAATAGATAAATCCCTTGCTTTGCGTAGGAATCGGCGTACGCCCGTCGTACGCCTGTTTTAGGTCGTACGCATAAATGAGGGCCAGTGTGTTCACAAGCAATAATGCAACAGTAGATTATCCATGTTTTAAGGAAAATATGTACTATAAATACCATGCAAATCTTCCTATATTTGGGAACCTACCAGTCCCAATCACACAACAATGAACATCTCTCTCTCTGTGTCACATTAATCAACAACAGAACATCAACTAGTCAAAGTCAGATTGTCTCACATCTAACGAGGGACTCTAGACAGACCGATCACATCTAACGAGGGACTCTAGACAGACCGGTCACATCTAACGAGGGACTCTAGACAGACCGGTCACATCTAACGAGGGACTCTAGACAGACCGGTCACATCTAACGAGGGACTCTAGACAGACCGGTCACATCTAACGAGGGACTCTAGACAGACCGATTGAAAGATATGGTGGCCTTTAACATTGCAATCCCATGTGTATACTGTATGCCCCAACCTTTTCTCAATCTATTTAACTAAGCTTTAATTGGAAACTTGCATGTTTGACTGTGGAACCTATTTGTTAACAAAATACTGACTTTAAAAAAAGCATTTGTGAGGTATACAGTAGCTAGTGAACTGAAGTCATTCATATTTGTCAGCTGGCTCCTGCTAGTCTTTAAAAACCCAGAGATTTCCCTAAAGCCTACTGTATACCTAATTGCAAGGGCATAGGTTTGGTTTCAACATTGGTGGACACTTTTTTACCATCCTATTGATCCTCCTGCCTGTTGCTAAAAGTATGACCTGATGTAAGTTCTTGTGCGATAAGCTAGTTTGTATCATCTCATGTATGTAATTTATGAACAGGATGGAAACATTATTCAATCTAACTATTACTTGCTAAACACCTACAGTATATATAAAGTATTACTGCCACAACTTGCCTCAGATGACATTGTAAAGTGACCGCTTTCTCTGAATTTTGCTATTTTAATCTCTTATCCTCATCTGTGACCCTGCTGCTCCACCTGCCTTTCCCATGTCTTTTCTGCTCTCTTCTTCCATTGCTTTTTTATTGGGAACACTTTATTTTCAGAGTCCAAAAAGTATATCTGTAGATACTCTACAGATTATCTGCAGACCATCATTAACATTTTAACAAACTAACTCTAACCCTAAACTTAACACTTCCCCTAATGTTAAGCCTAACATTAACCATTACCCTAAACAGTATCTTAAACTTACCCCTAACCCACACAATTAGTCCTATCATCAACTATATGTTGATAAGCAACTATCTGTAGAGCACCTACAGATGGAATTTCAGGCTCTCAAAATAAAGTGTAACCAATTTATTTAATAGAAGATGACATGTTCCAAATATAATTAAATATATATGGCTATACTAAAGTATTTCCTGTGTATTTCTATACAACATTAGCCTAGTATAAACACTGTGCCTCAAACACTGTATCAAAATCTTGTCAACACTTGAACTGTCATAATCACTAGACCATTTTAAGACCTCACCTGTGACCATGTTCGTCCATCTCTTAATTTCTCATAATTCCTGCTTTGATCAACTGGCATTTAATTTGCCTGAAATGTATAGATGCTGGTTAGAGTATACAGTATATATAAAGTGAATCCAGTCACCCCAGCTTGTGGCACGCTGTTTTACAGTGCAGGCTGTCTTTAAACTTACCGCAGTCAAGATAGTTTGCGGTTTGATATTTTGGTTTCGTCCGGCTGCCGTCCCGCAGTGCAGTGTTATAGACATGCAAATAATATCTCATATCGTTATTCATGATTTGTGAATTCGTGTGTCGCGGTCCTCCGGTCCGAAATCTGGTTTTTTTTTATACTCACTTTTAGTTGTCAATTGCTTATAGTTCCAAACGTCGGTCACTTAGAAGACTGAATCCAGTGTCATCTTGACATGCTAGATTTGTGAATTTTTTCACAGCAAAGCTCTTGCCCGTAAACCAGTTGGTAAGTCCGCTAAACCAAATTGTGCAAAGTAGACGTTTTGCATGTTTACCATCAATTTATAATAAGCACACAGACCGCTGGATTAGAAAAATACTTGTTTTAGATTGAACCTGATTTGTGAAAACTTTCACAATGCAGTTTGGCTAAGTTATCCCTTCCCTGAGTGTTTAACTGCACTATTCTGATTTGTGAAAACTTTCACAATGCAGTTTTGGTCAGTTAACCCTTCCCTGAGTGGTTAACATCACTACTCTAATTTGTAAGAAACTTTCACAATGCAGTTTTGTTCAGTTAACCCCTCCCTGAGTGGTTCACAAATCAGAATAGTGAAGTTAGGGGTTAACTGACCAAAACTGCATTGTGAAAGTTTCTTACAAATTAGAGTAGTGATGTTAACCACTCAGGGAAGGGTTAACTGACCAAAACTGCATTGTGAAAGTTTTCACAAATTAGAATAGTGATGTTAACCACTCAGGGAAGGGTTAACTGACC
>JACXGM010013710.1:13058-23078 GCA_016801145.1 Umbra pygmaea | reverse complement strand
AGAGAGAGAGGACCAGACAGAGAGAGAGGACCAGACAGAGAGAGAGGACCAGAGAGAGAGAGAGGACCAGAGAGAGAGGACCAGAGAGAGACAGAGGACCAGACAGAGAGAGAGGACCAGAGAGAGAGAGAGAGGACCAAATGTTTTACTTTTAATAAAATGAGCTCAGTAAATATAACTAGCTGCATATTGCCTGCAATTTTTATAGACAGTGTTAGGTTAAGGTTAGGATTAAGGTTAGGTTAAGGTTAGGATTAAGGTTAGATTAAGGTTAGGATTAAGGTTAGCGCAAATTGTGGTCTGAATTGCAGAGGACAGTCCACAAGCACCTCCCTCATTTTCACGTGTGTCCTGGCGAAATGTTAAAGTAAAAGCAAGCGTCTGAAGACTTATTGTCTTTCTGTTGACACTTGACACCAAAAATGTCACACAGAGAACAGGTTTTTCCTCAGCGGCCATGCTAGAAAACGTCTGTGTAGCTATCAGTCTATCGCCACAGTGTAATCACAGCAGGGATTAATTCTAAGGTAAAGGGATTCAGGGACTGGTCAGAGACGCTGAGTCCCCTGTAGCACAACTAGCAAAGCTGCTTGGAAAGACTGGATTAGATTTCAACTTGGAGCCCTAAACCCATTGCAGCCAGGGGCCCCGTATCAGAACTTGAGTTGCATCCCAAATTAGATCCTATTGACTCTCTCTCTCTCTGTCTCTCACTGTGTTTAAATGTATGTTATATTCTTTAGACGAGAACTGATTAAATAAAGAAGATTAATTTCTCCTCAGTCTTTTTTCTCAGCAAGGGCCTACAGCCAGGAGGTCAAGGTTCACACAGACCATGGTGGTTCTGCAGGAAACGGAAAGCTAGGGAAATGGCTGCCTGTGTTACACATTCTCTAAAGGATTCATATTTCCTTCACAATGTCCAACCTTTGTTCTCTTGAAAAGGGCACGGTCTCTCACTGTCTCTCACAGTCTCTCACAGTCTCTCACAGTCTCTCACTGTCTCTCACTGTCTCTTACTGTCTCTCACTGTCTCTCACTGTCTCTCACAGTCTCTCACAGTCTCTCACTGTCTCTCACTGTCTCTCACAGTCTCTCACAGTCTCTCACTGTCTCTGAATTCTGATTCTTTACATTTCATTCAAATTAAAGGCTTCTACTGGCACCTGGAACATTTATTTAGATATTAATGCCAGTGGGAAATAAGCAAGATTAAAAAAATATATAAATTAACCAAAATAATATAATTCTAAGAAAACATACATTTTAACAAGGATGAAATCATTCTGAATGTTATAGTATTAGCTATTTACAGTTTTGTAACAATATGCAAGTCGTTTTGAGTACAAATGATAAGTTTAAATATGTATGGAGATCAATATTGTTTTTGTTTATCTTTGTTTGTGCTGCACAGATGGCCATCTTGTGGCTGTGATTGAGGCACACTGAATTCTGTGTTATGTCTGTCTGTCTCTGTCATCCACTGTGTCTGTCTGTATGTCTTTCTCTGTATTTCTGTCTCTCACTGTCTGTCTGTCTGTCTGTCTGTCTGTCTGTCTGTCTCTGACTGTGTCTGTATGTCTCTGACTGTGTCTGTCTGTGTCTTTCTTTGTATTTCTGTCACTCTGTTTTTCTTTGTGTCTGTCTGTCTGTCTGTCTGTTTGTCTGTCTGTCTGTCTGTCTGTCTCTGACTGTGTCTGTATGTCTCTGACTGTGTCTGTCTGTGTCTTTCTTTGTATTTCTGTCACTCTGTCTTTCTTTGTGTCTGTCTGTCTTTCTTTGTGTCTGTCTGTCTGTCTGTCTGTCTGTCTGTCTGTCTGTCTGTCTGTCACTGTGCTGTCTGTATGTCTTTCTCTGTATTTTTGTCTGTCTCTCTGTCTGTCACTCTCCCTCCCTGTCTGTCTGTCTCTATACATGTCTGTCTCTCTCCCTGCCTGTCTGTCTCTACACATGTCTGTCTCTCTCCCTATTTGTGTCTATATGTCTGTCTGTCTCTATATGTCTGTCTGTCTGTCTCTCTCTCTGTCCGTCTGTCTCTATATATCTGTCTGTCTGTCTGTCTGTCTGTCTGTCTGTCTGTCTGTCTGTCTGTCTGTCTGTCTCCGTCTCTCCATCCACTCACACAGGTAGCCTGTTGGATGGTCTGCAGGATCCTCTTGGCAGGAAGCAGGAAGTCGATGAGGCAGCGGAGGCCGTCTCCACGGTACTGCCTCTCCACCACGCTAAACAGCTGCCACAGGACGGTGGAGGCGGTGACGCTGAACGGAGCGTACAGGACTGACAGGGTGTTCTGGATACAGCTGTCCAGGGACTCAGAGTCCTGAAGGGAACAAACGGCACAGCTTATGAACGTCCACAGGTGTTCAACAGAAGCCTGACCTCTCTAAATCCAACAGGAAAGGACATGGGGCCGTCGGGGTGTGAGGGAGGGAGTTGGCGGTGTAAGAGGGTGGGTGGAGAGAGAAGTGGGTGGATAAGCTGGGTGTTCTGCAGGAATAAGGGGTCAGACACATCAGCAGCCCTCATCTGCACCACTGTCTTTCAGAAGATACACACTAGAAGTCGACCGATCATGATATTTCACTGCCAATACCGATTATTGGGAGACTAAACAAGCAGAAAACAATTTATATGACATCTTTCTTTTCGCTTGTGACTGAGCCTTTTAACAAAAAAACTAGCTTTACAGTCACTATGGTTACAGAGTCGCCTATTCTCAGATTACTCACTTCTAGCAGTTGAAGTTTATAATCAAACAAATATTCAAACACCACCGTGCGTGTAAATGAAACAAATCAGTAACTGAGAAATGTGATGTCAAACAGACAGAACTCAAGTAAATACATTAAGTGCAGAGCTGTGTGTCAGTGTGGCCACTCAGTCAGAAGTGTGCCGATGGCTAATGATGTTAGTTCACACATTTCTTAAGTCAGAGTGCACACCTAGCTATGTACGGACACTGTCTTCCATGGAGATAATCTGTGTCCTAAATAGGACCCTATATACAGGAAATAGGGTGCCATTTGAGTCAGTCAGTAGTGTTGATATGACACAGCATCCTACAGCCCACCACCTCAACACATGAACAAGGTCAGTGACACGGTGATGTTTTTGTTTGGGTTGTGGGACCACAGAGTTCGGCGCATCTACAGACACACACACACACACACACACACACACACACACACACACACACACACACACACACACACACACACGCCCTGGGAAGCCAGCAGGTCACATGACACATCCTGCGTGACGGCATTTCCATCAGTGTCAGGGGAAACATCTGGGGGTGTCGTCATGGACACGAGAGCGGACACTAACAGTGGGCCTGGAAATCTCCCTCCCCTCGGTCCCCTCGGCCCACCGAGTGCAAGGCTTTTCCCTAGAGTCTAGGGGCATAATGTAACCTCGCCCATTAGCAGCAATGGCTAATGCTTTTATAATGCACTACAGGAACCCAAACAGCCCATGAGGGGTTGGTCGAAAGAAGCGCAGGGGAGAGTAGGACCCCATTTGGGATGGTTGGCAATAACTTGCTTTGCTGTTGCTAATTATTCGTGACCTTGGTCAGTCGAACAGCACAGTAGTGCCGGTTACCGTGGCACCAGCTCCCATAAACTCATCACAGGTCATTCAGGGTCAGCCTGTAGAAGGACCAGCATATGACCTTGTCTGGGTATTAGAGGATTGTTCTATGTCTGAATGACGATGACCTTTCCTAGTACACATGAGCTGTGGCCCAACTAGTTCCCTATAGTGCACTACTGCCCGACCAGAGCCCTTGAGTTTGCCATTGGCCAGGTCAAAAACAGGTCAGTAAGTATGGAATAGAGAGCCATTTGGAACGCAGAAGGACTGTTATGTATCTCAATGAGGATGACGCTCATAACAGGGCCTGGCAGACGTGTTGTTCACTATTAAGTCGCTGACATTGCCCATCACCCCCCCACCCCCCCAGCTAGCCACAGGGCCACTGTGACATCACTGAGGTCCTGTCCTTCCCTTCCTCAATGGAACAAAACAATGGAATGGAACACACTGAGCTCTTACACTGATATGCACAAACATTCATAGATAGATGGAATTCAATGCCAGGAAAAGCCCAACAAATCATTTGATAGAATTCAATATGCATACAGGAAGGTTTATTTTTGTGTTCTGGCTATATCAAACTATTATCTATAGTTACCAACACCTATAAAACTGCTGAGATCAGCAAACAGTCACATTCTCAGAGCAATTCCAGTCTCCACATAAAAAATCCCAACACACTCCACACTTGCCTCACCACCAACAAATGCAACAGTTCAATATCCCACATTTGTTAAATGACTGGTTTGGTATTTCACAGGAACCATAATTGTAGAGAGCATCTGTGAGAGACAGTGTGTTGTTGGTAAACATGCCGCAACTCCATCACAAGACCCGTGTTGTTCTGTCTTTCACTCAAACTGCTTCGTTCTGGACGACCCGCCCGCTCAAACAAAACACCCACCTCAATTAGATGGCCCAGACAGGCTCTGAAGGAAACCCCAAGTCTCTCACTGCTTAGGCTACGACTGAATCCCTAATTGGACCCTATTCCCTTAAAGTGCACCATTTTCAACCAAGGCCTCACGGACACTACATGGAACTACGAAGGGATTAGGGTTTCATTTAGCAGTCAGACTGTTAGTCACAGTGGTGCAGGGAGTAGAAGAATAACATGCCTTCTACTGGAAGGACGCTGACAATGGAAGGAAAGCAAAGCCGTCGCTACATGCCAAAGATAGTCGGAGAGTGGAAGAGTGAGACTCAACTGGAATGTGTAACTACTGTAGTTAACAACAGAACGTTTTTGACTTTTTAGCAGATAATTTTGTTAAAGCTTTCAGCTGTAAGTTAAATCAAACTTTCCTTTCCATATGCCCAAATGACTGAAATGTACAAACAAACAAATTAATACTTGATAAACTCACTGTCTGGACTGGTCTCAGACTACAGGTTAAACTCACTGTCTGGACTGATCTCAGACTACAGGTTAAACTCACTGACTGGTCTCAGACTACAGGTTAAAGTCATTGTTTTGGACTGGTCTCAGACTACAGGTTAAACTCACTGACTGGTCTCAGACTACAGGTTAAAGTCATCGTTTTGGACTGGTCTCAGACTACAGGTTAAACTCACTGACTGGTCTCAGACTACAGGTTAAACTCATTGCTTTGGGCTGATGTCAGACTACAGGTTAAACTCACTGACTGGACTGATCTCAGATTACAGGTTACACTCACTGACTGGTCTCAGACTACAGGTTAAACTCACTTCTCTGGAATGGTCTCAGACTACAGGTTAAACTCACTGTCTGGAATGATCTCAGACTACAGGTTAAACTCACTGACTGGTCTCAGACTACAGGTTAAACTCAATTCTCTGGACTGGTCTCAGACTACAGGGTGAACTCACTGTCTGGACTGTTCTCAGACTACAGGTTAAACTCAATTCTATGGACTGGTCTCAGACTACAGGTTAAACTCACTGTCTGGACTGATCTCAGACTACAGGTTAAACTCACTGACTGGTCTCAGACTACAGGTTAAAGTCATTGTTTTGGACTGGTCTCAGACTACAGGTTAAACTCACTGACTGGTCTCAGACTACAGGTTAAACTCACTGACTGGTCTCAGACTACAGGTTAAACTCATTGCTTTGGGCTGATGTCAGACTACAGGTTAAACTCACTGACTGGACTGATCTCAGATTATAGGTTACACTCACTGTCTGGACTGATCTCAGACTACAGGTTAAACTCACTGACTGGTCTCAGGCTGATGTCAGACTGCAGGTTAAACTCACTGCTCTGGACTGGTCTCAGAATGCAGGTTAATTAGGCACTGCTGTGTTATTGAGGTACTGCCCTGTGTTATTGAGGTCCTCTTCTGTGTTAGTGAGGTAATCTTTTGTGTTGATGAGGTACTCTTCTGTGTTGATGAGGTACTCTTTTGTGTTGATGAGGTACACTTCTGTGTTGGTGAGGTACTCTTCTGTGTTGGTGAGGTACTCTTCTGTGTTGGTGAGGTACTCTTCTGTGTTGGTGAGGTACTCTTCTGTGTTGGTGAGATACTCTTCTGTGTTGGTGAGATACTGCTCTGTGTTAATTAAGTATTGCTCTGTGTCAGTGAGGTAGTGCCTCTTATTGATGTGTACTGAAGTGAACTGTAAATCGATATCTTTGGGCTCAAATAAAGTATTTAAAATGTGTGTATGTGTCTTACTCACTTAGGCTTTCACAATCAGTTAACTTAAAGCAGCTGATTGAAATTATACACACAAACACACTAACTCACAGTCTATTAAAGGAACACTCCAGATCCCTACATATCCCCTGAAGCCATTGTCCTGGTCACGTTTCTGACATGACAGACACTAAATACACCTTCTCAATGCATTTTGTAACTCCAAACTTGGCCACCATACATATCCAGATTTAGGGTGGAGTTTTCCTTTAAGCAATGTTTACATTCTGAGTGGTTGTATGAAGCCTGTATATTTAAGAACACAAATAACACATAAGTGGTCAAGTTTTTGTCTTTTAACTACTGGTAATGGAACCCTAAAATGTGATTGGACCAGGTTTGCCACAGCAGTTTAAAATAGGTTTAAATAGGTACCCTAGGGCGGGAGCCAGGCAGGCCTGCCGAAAAACTACTACGTTGTTAATGGGTCCCATGTGGCACCCTTATTCCCTAGTCCCTTGGAGACGTAGGGAACTTTGAAGTCAATATGGTGCTTTTTGGTATGCGAGCAAATGGTTGTATGACTTCTAGCTCCAGTCCTTCAGTCAGTCACGCTGATGGGGCGCAGATGGCTCAGTGGGTAGGGAGTCAGACTTGTAATCAGAAGGTTGCAAGTTCGATTCCCGACTGAGCCAAATGTCGTTGTGTCCTTGGGCAAGACACTTTACCCTAATTGCTCCCAGGTCGTTGCTGTAAATAAGAAACTGTTCTTAGTCAACTTACCTGGTTAAATAAAGGTTAAAAATAAATAAATAATAATAAACAAACAAAAAAAAACAAGGGGAGTTGTAAAGTCCTGCTCTAGCTGATCCCAGGTATTTACAGGAAACATGCAGCATGAGGTGTGTGTCTGTGTGGAGTAATTACTGGGTTGTGTTGGAAGAGCCAGGTGGGACAGTACTATTTTCGCTCCAGTATAACCCAAAGACAGGCTGACATCTGTTTCACAAACCCAGAGAACAAACGAGCGCACCAAGTGCTGTAGCTTGGAGGTTTCACCTAAATGACACGCACAGAAAGTAGGAAGGCTGACAGACGTCCCCAATGACACCCTGCTCCCTAAACAGGTCACTACATCTGAATGCAGATTTCTGATGCGGTTGGGGCAGCAGTGCACCAGATAGGGGATAGGAGGCTATTTGGTCCCCAAGCAGAGAAACTTGGTCTGACCTCAAATGAGTGAAAAATAGGGATGTCTTGTTTGTAATTACATGCTGTCTGCACAGGAGAAAGACCAGGGAGCTTCTAAAATAGTGCATGACAGCTGTGCACGTGCACACACACACACACACACACACACACACACACACACACACACACACACACACACACACACACACACACACACACACACACACACAAGTATACAGCTATTCTGTCAAACTTTAGATGGCATTTCAATTGTCTGTTTTGGCGTGGTGGTATAACGAAGATGCCTCAAACAAGGATGGTCTCTTTTATGACTTCTTCTGGTAAAAGAGTCTGAAGACAGACTGTGAATCATGACATGAAATCGCCTTCATCTTTTATCTCGCTAGGTGGGCCGGTTGCTGTAATACATCAGCAGCAGCGGCCCATCTCATAAACACCTCTATACACTAAAAAATATCTGTGCCCAAGGAGACAGACAGAAAGTTAGTGAGAGATACGGGGAGCGTTAGAGAGACAGAATAAGAAAGAAACAGAGAGACAGAAAAAAGAGACATATGTAGAGAAATTAAGGTCAGAGAGAAACAGGGAGAGAGAGAGGAAAAAATAAGATGAAGAGGGAGACAGATGGGTATAGGAAATGTACGGTAATTAAATATTTCCCATGCCAATATTCATTTACAGTGAAATGAAATGGACAGGGAGACAGAGATAAAGACAGAGAGAGAGAGATAAAGACAGAGATTGTCACGCTTCCTGTCCATGTTTGTTATAATAGAGTCAGGTGCGAAGGAGATGCAATACGACGTTCTTTATTGTTAATAGAACTCAGAAAAACAAAATAATACTGCCACGTGGGGCTTTGTAGCTAAGACACGGACACACACCGGAACACGTAACATGAACATTGACGAACAGGGTACACATGGAAACACGAGGGCTAAATACTAATTTCCTAATAACAAACACACTTCAGCTGGGGATTAACACACTGACATCACAATTACTCTAACTAAAACCCATACATGGAACAGACACAAGAGGGAGCCAAAACACAACACACAAGGGAACAAGGGAGGAAACACAAGGAATAACCAAATTATACATAAGGGGTCCATAAGAAGTCACTACCCCACAGCCCTCCCTGGGCTGGATGTGACAGAAGCCCCCCCAAAACGGCCACCTACACCGGGGTGGCCAAATCGAAAGGGACAAGCCAGCTGGAGGGCCCGGGGTCAGGAGGGACCGTGGGCCCGGGGGCAGGAGGGACAAAGGGCCCGGTGTCAGGAGGGACAAAGGGCGGCCAGGGGCAAGGCAGTTCAGGTGGCGGCCCGGGATCAGGAGGGACAGAGAGGGGCCCTGGTGCTGGAGGGACAGAGAGGAGCCCCGGGTCTGGAGGGAGAGAGAGGGGCACGGGGACAGTGGCAGGGAATGGCACAGGGACAGTGGCATGGAACGGCACAGGGACAGGCAGTTCAGGCAGCCCGGGGAAAGGCAGATCAGGAGGCAAGGGGAAAGGCAGGTCCGGAGGCCAGGGGTCAGGCAGTGCAGGTGGCCAGGGCGGCAGGGTGTCTGGGAGCCCTGGCGGCAGGGTGTCTGGGAGCTCTGGTGGCAGGGTGTCTGGGAGGTCCGGCGACGAGGGTCCAAAAATCAGCGACGGGGGTCCTGACGGGACGGTCAGCGACGGGGGTCCTGACGGGATGGTCAGCGACGGCTGAGACGGGGGTCCAGAGATCGGCGGCGGCTGAGACGGGGGTCCGGACGTCAGCGGCGGCTGAGCAGGGGGTCCGGACGTCAGCGGCGGCTGAGCAGGGGGTCCGGACGTCAGCGACGGCTGAGACGGAGGTCCGGAGATCAGCGACGGCTGAGACGGAGGTCCGGAGATCAGCGACGGCTGAGGCGGGGGTCCCGACTCCTCCCAGGAGGCGTCATCGCCAAACCCTGGTGGTGGAGGGAGGTGTAGGACTTCCAGGTCGGTGGCAAGGAGGGGCCCAGGCTGTTGGCAGACTGCTGCCGAAGGCTCAGGTGGTAGGCAGTCAGCAGGAGGCGGCTGTCGCCACCCCACATAGCCCCCCCCCGAAAAGCAACTTGGGGAGACAGTCCACCACAGGGAGCGGGAAACCCCTTATAAGGGCTGGCATCTCCTCCTCCTCGCTATCATACCTGGGGAGGTCGGCCATCTTGTGGTGGTCGGCCATCTGGTGTTGGTCGGCCATCTTGTGGTGGGGAACCCTAACCGTCTGACGGGGAGCCCTATAACGGGAACTACCACCCTGAACCACAGGGCTAGGGGCCTTCACTGGTGACCTGGGGGCAATGATAACTGTTCCTGATCCTGTCTAAATATTCAGTTTTACTGTAACTGTTTGTTCTTTGCTATTTTGTAAATATATTGTCATATATACTTATGTTTGCTTTGGCAATGTATGTATCAACACATTCCATGCCAAGCTATTTGAATTTGAGAGACAGAGGTAAAGAGAGAGAGAGAGAGAGAGAGAGAGAGAGAGAGAGAGAGAGAGAGAGAGAGAGAGAGAGAGAGAGAGAGAGAGAGAGAGAGAGAGAGAGAGAGAGAGAGAGAGAGAGAGAGAGA
>JACXGM010013710.1:0-12958 GCA_016801145.1 Umbra pygmaea | reverse complement strand
GAAGCCACCAGGGGAGCGTAACACTAGTAGAGAGCCCCACACAGGAAGATTTTAATGGCTAAGCAGCTACTGTATCAGCCAGTCCCATACTGACAGATTCCTAACGGCGAAGCAGCTACCAGCCAGTTAGCGAGCCCCACACAGACAGATACCTACCGGCTAAGCAGCTGCCAGCCAGTTAGCGAGCCCCACACAGACAGTTCCCTAATGGCTAAGTAGCTACCAGCCAGTTAGCGAGCCCCAGACAGACAGATACCTAATGGCTAAGTAGCTACCAGCCAGTTAGCGAGCCCCAGACAGACAGATACCTAATGGCTAAGCAGCTACCAGCCAGATAGCGAGCCCCACACAGAAAGATCCCTAATGGCTAAGCAGCTACCAGCCAGTTAGCAAGCCCCATACAGATAGATACCTAACAACTAAGCAGCTACCAGCCAGTTAGCGAGCCCTATACAGATAGATACCTAACAACTAAGCAGCTACCAGCCAGTTAGCAAGCCCTCACATAGTCAGATCAGTAATGGCTAAACAGCTACATGTACCAGCCAGCTAGCAATCCCCAAACAGACAGATCCCTAACCACTAAGCAGACAGTTTTTCTCGCCACCCAATTTCTCATGTTCTAAACCCCTTTAAGCCTTGTCTTGTCGGCAACCCCTCTAACATTTCACATGCTTCCTCTATGGACATGCTGCCAAGCTGTCCGATTCTTATCACACAGCTCACACATATGTGGAAGGATTACATATTCACCATCTATAAAAGCATGATTGATTTCACAGGTGCCTGCCCTGCAACAAATACACGCACAAGAACGGTAATTGTTTTTAACTTCTTAGCCGTCTATCCTGGGTTGCTCTACTCCTAACAGACCTCCCAGGCGTAGTCGGAAATAGATTCAATTTTGGCTGAGGCTACCACAACGTTGATCACTGTGCCACGCAAGAGGTCCCTATAGTGAACTACTTTTCACCATGGCCAAAAGGACAAGGTTTAAAACGTCCTAAACAGAGGAGATTCACAATGCAGGCCCAGTTAGATAACGAGTACAGGGGTGCACAGTGCCAGACCGGTGCTTTAGCCAGGTGCTAGGAGGAACACAAAGAAGCCTGCGAGGTGGGGGAAACTTTCCCATCACATCAAAGCGTTTTCAGTTTGAATCCCCTTTTGATCCACCGAAGGTGATAGCGATGGGAAATCTAATCTAGACTGAAGGAAACAAAAGAACCTGCTGGTGGTCTGAAAGGAGACTAGGGAGGCCAAGGACACTGTGGTGTTCGAAGGGCCGAGCCGGCCAATGACATTGTTTCCCAAATGGTGGGGCAAAACCCAATGTGGGTGCACCTGATAAGTAACTGTAGTTGTGTGGGGGCAATATCCCTTTGGGTAAGATAACTGTAGTAACGGTGTAGGTAAACACTTATTTTCTTTTTCCTTCAAAACCCCAGTAGAATAGAGCAGGATCCCTTTAGAACTGAGTGGACAGTATCCTTTAAACCATAGGTGGACAGGATCCTTTAGAACAGGATATTTTAGAACAGAGGGGACAGTATCCTTTAGAACAGAGTGGACAGTATCCTTTAGAACAGAGTGGACAGTATCCTTTAGAACAGAGTGGGCAGTATCCTTTAGAAAAGAGTAGGCATTATCCTTTAGAAAAGAGTGGGCATTATCCTTTAAAACACAGTGGCCAGGATCCTTCAGAACAAGGTGGGCAGTATCCTTTAGAACAAAGTGGCCAGGATCATTTAGAACAAAGTGGGCATTGTCTTTTAGAACAGAGTGGGCAGTATCCTTTAGAACACTGAACAGGATCCTTTAGAATAGAGTGGGCATGATCCTTTAGAACAGAGTGGGCAGTATCCTTTAGAACAGTGAACAGGATCCTTTAGAACAGAGTGGGCAGTATCCTTTAGAACAGAGTGGGCAGTATCCTTTAAAAAAGAGTGGGCAGTATTCTTTAGAACAGTGGACAGGATCCTTTAGAACAGTGGACAGGATCCTTTAGAACAGAGTGGAAAGGATCCTAAAGGGTTCAAGTACACCCTAAACAATAAATAAGACTGGAGGCAAATTCTGATTAAATCAGACGACAATAATAATAATAATTATATCATTAATAATAATAATAATACATAATACAATCATACAATCTTTTCTGATGTTTCCTACATTTCCCAGTACTGTTCTAAATAATTTCAAACTTCCTTCAGACTGCAACTCCAGATCACTGGTCACTCATTTAAAAGATAATATTGGGCTTTATTAACATGGTGGTGTCACCATAGTTTTTAATAAAAAGCTGAGATCATGGAAAAGAAAATGGAAAAAATAATTGGTGTCTTTTACTATGAAGCCAGATTGAATGGAAATGGAGTGGAAAGGAAACTGTATGGGTGGTGTTGTTGACAGGCTGTGTGTAAAGTTTCAGCGTCGGCTGACACACTAATGGAACACGAAAACATAGAAGCATTTAAATGGATCAAGATCTGAAAGGTATTGCTGAAATCACCACCATCACCAACTCGTCTGTGGGCTAGTTAAAGCTCAAGTGGGTTAGTTAAAGCTCAAGTGGGTTAGTTAAAGCTCAAGTGCAATTAATACACCATGCAAGACCGTACACTAGTCAGACAGAATGTGCACACCTGCAGGCATACCCACAAACATTTTAGCCTACACTGCAGCAAAACTGTTGATGCATATATAAATAATAAACACACTCAATATAACCTTAGCAGATGAAGTGGAAAAATTAGGGTTATTCAGTTTAACCTTTTAAAACCAATAGAAATTGGTGTAAAACGGAAACTAACAGAGTTGGAGGAGACAGTTACACAGATAGACAATGATCTAGTGCCGGACACAGACAGACAAACAATGATACATGTATGCACCCCACCTGGGTCAATAAACACACATACACACACACAGACAAAAAATGTGTCAAAGTAAATCAACCAGCCTGTATAATGTACTGTCTAATCATTTTATTTGTTTCACTGACCGGGTTTCTGCGAGCCAGGCAGTTGATATCTTTGTTCTCCAGGATGTACATGGCGGAGCCAGGATGTTGTTCTCCTGAAACCTCACAGACCTCACCCGCCGTACAGGATGTGACAACTATATTGTACTCCCATGCCTAGCATAATCCATAGGCAGTTGGGAGGCCAACATGGAACATCACACTGACACCGCGATACCTCCAGCGAACACGGGAGTTTAAATCAAGAAGAGAAGCTTCTCCTCAAATGCAAAGAAACGGGGAGTAGTAATTTCTTCGCATAATAATTTCATACTGCTCTGAGGCTAACTGGTCATCTTGTAATTGAAGTACCATAATTACTGTGTTACTTTAGAGCATAGAACCCTAAGCTCTGCCTGGTGAAGGAGTTAGGATACTGGGAAGTCTAATGGGTATAGATTTTGATGGAGTGGAGTTGGGGAACATTATAACATGTTAGTTACACGGTGTCTCCTGGGTCAGTACAGTTGCAATGGTACGGGTGTCCATCAAATAACTTTTAATGGGAACTAGCAGTTAAGACACTAACAAAACCTACTCCCTGCCTTTGTCTCAGTGAAATATACCAGGATGAGACAGGAGAAATGTTTGTTTAACTCGTTGTTTTGAACAAACATGAGTTTAACAAGCTAAAATGTTTGCTACAACATCTGAACTAAGCACATGAGCCAGTCATGAGCCATTTTTATTCTACAAGAATCCATGAAAAAATATCATTCAATTACAGTTCCAGAAATGTATGTAGCCACTTCTGATAGCCGCTTTAATATTAAGGTCATGAATAGAAAAATCACAACCTTAATACTACAAACAACAACAACAAACTGAACTGCAGCACACTGAAACATTGTCAGGAAAATGGACTCTAAAATACATTCTGCTAACTTTCCCATAAAATCCAAGTTTCCTCTTGGTTTCTTCATGTTTTAAAATCACCAGAATCGGCAGTATTAAACCCTTAATGTTAAAACCAGGGTTCCAACCCTAGCGCTAACTGACGGTAGTTTCATACACCACTTTAAATACCTCTTTATTAGAACTCCCAATAAATGAGGAGTGATAAACATTTACATTTAGGATCATACAGGCACTTTTACTGAGAGCAATTTACAGAGTAGCAAGTACATCCACAATCTTCTGCCCCCCTGAAAGCAATAAAAAAAATTGTTCATGTGTACGGATCATCCATAGAGTAATAGAAATGGCTCCAAAAGAAATTCAGAGGCAAACTCACATCCAACGGATTCTTAATGTGAATTTGGGATATTGGATTATCAATGTATCAAGCAGCTACCACAAAACAACACAATACCTGGACTGCTCAGTCCAGAATACACACCAGTAGCCAATGGGAGTAGTCTGTTTTATTGCACTTTAGAATGTCAGGTTTCACTCCATCAGTCTATACTGCAACTGGCTGTTTGGCTACGCACCAGGACAGGACATGCCTTCACACGTGCACCTAGCATGCGTGTGGACGCACACGCACACACACGCTCAGAGACACCACAATACCAGCTGCTTCGATATCTGTAAACAACAGCTCTAATGTCTGTGGAAGAGCCGACACAAAAACACAGACTCAAAGGACGAAACGAGACACATTCATTTGAAGTCAAGTTTCTAAAAGCTTTAATGCTAAACCCTTCATAAGTCGTTTGCCAGCAATTTGCTGTAACATACTTAGAACAGGTCCAATAAAATAGAATAAGTAGCTTCCTTGAAGTCTTTAACTTCATCTTAAAACATTTATTCCCACTACAATAAAAGACAATTCACTTCAGACAATCAATTCTCGTTTAACTCTTCTTACCTTAATGCTCAGGTAGTTTTCACAACTCCTGGACTTGGCTCTTGGGTGCATTTTGCCAAGTGCCAACATTTAGGTACGAGGAAAGGCCCCACACATAACTTATCAAATAAATAAAAATCATCAAGCACGAAAAGTAAAATCCAGTGTAATTCCAGTGGGTCACCGCCGTGGGACGGGCCAGTCCAGTATCTGTCCCTCTCTCTCTCTATCGTTCTTCCTCTCTCTGTCCTGAGCAGCTCTCCAGTGCAGCCAGTGATAGACTGAACTCCAGCTGGCTCTGCTCCCTTCTTCATCCGTCCCTCCTCCCCTCACCCCTCCCACTGCTACTGAAGGATCACTCTCCTCCCCACATCACTTTGTCTCCCAATTCAATTCAATTTAAAGGGCATTATTGGCATGGGAAACAGTGGTTTACTTTACCAAAGCAAGTGAAAAATAAAATTTACAAAACAAGCTATAGCAAAATTAGAAACATACGACTAAAAATATACAGTATTCTGTCTCTGTCACTGCCTCCGTCTGTCTCATTTATCGATTTGTTTTTAAATCGAGTTCAACTTTATTTAAATCAGGTGGGCCGATTGAGAACTGATTGTTATTTGCAATGGTGACCAAAATAATAGATTTTCACAAAATGCTGAAAATAGCAACAGCAGAAACCTATATACATTCTCTTCTGTCTGTCTGTCTTTATTCCCGTCTGTCTTCATTTCTGTCTGTCCATCTCTCTCCTGGCTGCATAATGCACACTGATCCAACATTCCCGTGGCCATTCAGAAAACACACAACCTGACCCACACAGATCAACAATAACACCCCCCACCCCCCACCGTCACTCTACTGCCCAGCAGGAGTACGGCCCTGTACACACCCTCCCTCTCCTGACCCCGACCTCCGACCCCCTCCACCACCACACACCACACACACCCGCTTGCTCTTCTTTTGTCCCATCAATACCAATGGACTAGAGTTTCAGCTTATTCTGCAGCAATTTCAAAAGGAGCTGGGAGAGGCTAAAAGAATGAAAGGGAGACATCAGCATAGCTGTGGTTGTGGTCGGAGGTCAGCCACTACAATGGTCCCCTCTTACGTCTTGTCAGGGGGAAGCCCCAATCCTTAAACTGCCACTAACATCCCCATGACTTATGTAGGCCATCTCCCCTGTCCCAGAAGAATAACGTGGCGTGTTCAAAACAGATTACAGTTTATTACTGCCTTTCACCCAGGAGCTGACCTTGGTGTTAGTGTGTCTGTCGGGTTGATTAGTACAAACTACTCAAAGCAAGACATAATGATCAGAGTGTGTCTTTCACAAAGCAGCCTCACCAGTTACTCATCCACCTCACTGAGATAAATGCTAATAAATCTATTAGGAAACACAAGCGGAACTGAGGCAACCATCAACCATGTTCTTGATGTTTACTGGAATATGACAAACGATATTGTCAGAGATGCACACGTTCTGTCCACTAAACATTCTGCTCAGGAAAGCCAGTAAAGGCACTGAGAATGAGATCTTTATGTGAGAGATGAATAATGATAATGGAATAAACTGTATATAAATTAACAAGATGATCCACAATGACACACTGAAAAATTATTTTTACTCTACTGATAAAATGAACTCCCTCTATACCCATGTTATCCATCAGATAGTAGGAAATAACAAATGATTCAATAACCAAACATCTATCAACAAACTATGTAATTACAAATTATTTAACAACCAAACACGTAATAGCAAACCCTGTAACGGCAAACTATGTAATAACAAATTATATAATGGCAAAACTTATAATAACAAACCATGTTATAATCAAACCTAATAATCAAGCATATCATTGTAAACCATGTAATGACAAACAATGTAAAAATAAATGTCATAAACTGTGTAATAACACTCCACGTGATTACAAACCATATTATAACAAACCGTGTAATAAACAAACATGTAATAAATGAACATGTCTTTACTAACTATGTAATAAGGAACCAAGTAACCAAAATTATCCCTTCAACCTTAATCTCCCACTACCCTTACCAGCCATTAGGGGAAGCCTCAGTCCACCAGTCTGACCAGGGGCTCTATGGATTAAATTTAGTCCACAACGTAGGGGACAGCATATAGTGAACTACTTAGGGAATAGCATGCCATTTAGCATATAGGCCCTGTCTATATTACACACTATTTTGATTTACAGTAGGAGTCATCTAATGACATCTCTGTTGCTCTTACTCATATTTTTAACCTTACTTTGACCCCTAGAGTTATACCAAAGATTTGGAAAACTGCCTAATTGTTGCTCCTACATAAAGGTGGGGATTCTGGTGACCTTGATAATTATAATTATTCTGGTGACTCTCTAAATTGTCTTGTCTTGCAAACATTTTAGAGTCACTAGTAAATGTTCAGTTGCGCTTCTTATCTGACAACTGTATATTAAACAAATATCAATCGGGTTTTAGACCAGGGCACAGTGCCATCGCAGCCACTACATTGGTTGTGAATTATGCTGTTAAGGCTGTTGATAGTAAGTAGGGCTGGGCAATATGGCCTGATTTGCATATCTCGATACAATATGTTCTCTAGAGCCCGTTTGCCTGACAACACTTTATAATGCCGGCAACACGAAGTCGGATATTTCATTTCAAAATAATAGCGCTTGTTTTAATTCATTGCAATAATCATTGTGAATTCATTATAAATCTAGTGAATTGTAACCAAATGCAATGTTATTGTGTGTATAGAGACAATAAGAGTATGTGATAGAAAAAACAACACATTTAACATGTTTTTAATAACAACTGATTATTAAAAACGTTAACAAAAAATTGTACACAAATTGATTGAATATATTGTCAGTGTCTCATTTAAAAAAATAAGAGTACATTTGAAAATTATTCACTAGAATCTGTTGTTACCCAAAATAGGCACCTGAACATGACCGACTACTTATCTATGCAATGAAAAACAATGATCATTCTAATGAATAAGGAGCACTATTATTTTGAAAAGGAAAAGCTGAGTTTGTGTTGCCGGCAAAATATTGTGTTGCCAGCCGAACAGGCTCTGGAGAACATATCGTATCGAGATTTGCAAATCAGGCTATATCTCCCAGCACTAAATGTAAATTAATCTGTGATGCTTTACTCACTGGCCGTTGACAGCTGTACATGTTCTCAGAATTATCATAGTGGTACACAACAGGCTATTATTTCTGATGTGGTAAAATCAGATTTTGTTACATAAAGGAGTCCCACAAGGTTTAATTTTAGGTCCTTTATTGTTCACTATGTACATAAATTATATTTGTAACTCTGTGTAAACCTGTAAATTTCACTTCTATGCTGATGACACAGTACTTTATTCAGTAGCCCCATCTCTTACTCAAGCATTTACATTCCTGAAGACTGACGTTCAAAAAATCTGGGAATATCTGGGAATTTGGTTAAACAATAATCTCTCTTTAAATTCACATTACTGAGCTGCTAAAAAGCTGAAAATAAGAATTGTCTTTTCGAAAGAAAATGTCTTTCTTCACAAAATAAAAAAACTGTACAGGCCACTTTTATGTCAGTCCTTGATTATGGTGACGTACAACAACCGCAACTCCGAAAAAGTTGGACAGTATGGAAAATGCAAAAAAACAAACAAATAAGTAATTCAAAAATGTTATTCACCCTGTACTATATTGAAAACACATTATTAACACAGTATATGATGTTTTTTCTTTGTGACTATATTTTTGAAAATATACACTCATTGCAAATTTGATGACTGCAACACACTCCAAAATAGTTGGGACAGTCAACTGATTACCAGTGTAACATCACTGTTTTCTTTTAATAACACTTATTAAGCATTTGGGCCCTGAAGACACCAGTTAGTTAGGTTTAGCAAGCATAATGTTCCCCCATTCATCCATTATGCATGTCTTCAGCTGCGCAACTCTTTGTTGCCTTATTTTGCACTTCATAATGCACCGCACACACAATCGGAGACAGGTCAGGACTGCAGGCAGGCCATGCTAGCACCCGCACTCTCTGCTTATGCAAACCAGAATGTGGTTTGGCATTGTCCTGCTGGAAAATGCAGGACGTCCGTGTGAAGACGTCTTTTGGATGGCAGCATATGTTGCTCCAAAATGAATACATATTTTTCTGCATTAATGGTGCCCTCACAGATGTGAAAGATACCAATGCCATGACAGACTGTCACAAGACAAACGCTTAAGGAGTAGAAAAAAAATAATAAAAACATGTTTAACATTTCCTTTTTTGAGATTAATATAGTTTCGTTAGATTGTTCGTTCATTCATTCTATGCTGGTGTCGTAGGGTTTAACTAGCCAGCTGGTAAACTGCATCACTCTGATTCAGAGAGACTGAGGTCTGAACTTCAAGTCCTGTATTCAGATTAGGACATGCAGGGTAACGGGAAAGCTGTGTGATTACTTGGTGTTCCTTAAAGACATGGAGTTGGACAGTGCAATGCCTCAGCTTAACAAATTGTTCTCAATAGTGTCAACAATTGTAGCTACATCTGCAGGTGTAGAAAGGCGCTTCTACTGTTCAAAGCAGCTCAAGTCCTACACCCGTAACACAATGGGCCAAGGCTGTTTAAGCAGCCTAGCTCTGCTGGCCATTGAGAGGACACTGTTTAAGTCACTGGAAAAGACACCTAGTTGGGATGACAGGGTCACAGAGCATTTTCTTGAAAAGGAACATAGGGCAGAATTTACATATAAATAAATAGAAAATTTAGGGCGAAAATGACCTTGCACCCTTTAAAAGACCAGCAGCCTCCACTGGAAGCATGGTGGTGGCAGCATCATGCTGTGGGGATGTTTTTTAGCGGCAGGAACTGGGAGACTAGTGAGGATTGATGGAAAGATGAATGCAGCAATTTATAGAGACATCCTTGATGATCCTGCTTCAGAATGTTCTGGACCTCAGACTGGGGTGAAGGTTCATTTTCCAACAGGACAATGACCCTAAGCACACAGCCAAGTTGTAATGCAATGCAGTGGCTATAGGGCAACTTTGTAAATGTCGTTTAGTGGCCCAGCCAGAACCCAGATTTGAATCCAATTTGAACATCTTTGGAGAGATCTGAAAATGTTGACATTTACGTCAATGCTGCTGCCAGTTCTGCCATCGTTTACCTTTTTCTTCTTCTTCTAGTCTGTAGAAATAGCAAAGTCGGTAGCCTTTCCTCAGTTGTGACACCTCTGTTCAGGAGAAGACTGCAACTAGTGTCGCAAGCACCACGCTCGAGTATAAAAAGTTACGGCGCCCCGAGCGCATCACATTGTCACGCGCCAGTTCGGCAACGGTGAGTATGCTAAACGTTTAACACTTTCTAGCTTGAACTGAATATTCTTATCAAGCAGTTGGTTTTCAAACTCCCTAATAACATTCATTGATGTAAATAAAACAGAAAATGAGAAAATTTAAGGAAAAACTATTTTGTGTTATTTTTTCTCTTTCTGACACTCGCTCATTCACTTTCGCCACCGACATCACACGCAGTTAAACAAAACACGCAAATGTTTTGTCCAACTAGTAAACATCAGAAACACTTTGAATATGGTAGTCTACGAGTACGCAATACATCATAACGTTTGAGTTTTTGATGAAGTACTAACAGCGAATGGGCACTGTGTAAAGAGCACTTTCTGTCAGTATAACCACGCACAATGGATAATGATAGCTAGCCTAATGATATCTTGAACTCAAACTGAAGATACTGTGTTTGAGAATCGAGGGCACACGCACCCCCCGATTTCATGGTAATAAAATACATCACAAGTCACCAATTCCAGATTCATTTAGTTCAATCTCAGCAGCATTGCACCCTGTATTCCACTGCTGATTTGCTTTAAAGCTAAGCAGGGTCGGGCCTGGTTAGTCCCTGGTGTTGGAGGGCCAGTAGGGGGCTCATATATATATATATAAAAAAGATCTAGAGGTGACCTGTCATGAAATCCGATCTCGTTACATACATCAGCATACATACCCCTTGAGCTCCATTCCAAGGATGAGAATGGGACCCCCCCAGTGAGTAGAGAATAGTTGTTGAAGAGCGGACTATTCAGGTGCCATATACATGTCCTGTTAGATTCCTTATCAACAATAACCCATGTTGATAAGACGAAACTCATTATGGGATCAAGCCGCAGCTTATCTTATTTCAAAGGGACAGCAGAGTAAATCAGACAGGGATTTTGTGTCTCCAACAGGGATCAGAATTGTGGTAAAGCCAATCTGTGAGTGGTCTCAATACAAATGACCAAAAATAATATTTAAAGTTAGGCACGGATAGACCACCCGCTGTTTTATGTCGTTGAGGTGTTGTCAACTTCACGTGGCCGTTTCCCTCCCTAGATAAATTTAGAGACCAAAGACTGGACCCTATTCCAGCAGATCGCTGCACTTGTTAAAAAAGATTTCACTTGTCCATTCTGACATATAAAGTCTACATTTTTTATACTTGTCCTGGACAAGCAGACACGTTAATGTCGAGCCATGACGGCAACACAATAAAACACATGAATTCATGCAAACATTTAACATACAAACTATTTGGACAAGGCTATTCACATTGAAAACCTTTACTTTAAGGGTCTTAAATTTCGCTAAATTGATTTATTACCTTTTAAGACTTTAAGACACTGTGGACACCCTGTAAAAGGCCACATTTACACAGTCTTTTCCAGGGATGTCCCTGCATTTTCCAGCAGGACGCCAAACCACATTTTGCCCTGAAAACTTGTGCATGATTGCGAAAGCAGAGAGTTTGGGTGCTATCATGGCCTGCAGGGAGTCCTGTCTCCGCGTTATGAAGTGCAAGATAAGGCAAATAAGGCCCTGTACAGTTGCACAGCTGAGGACATGCTTAATGGATCAAATGGATGACCATTACACCAACTCTGGACTAGAAAAAACTGCATTTAAATAACATACCTTACATTCATGGAATGATTTACAGTGTAAAGTTAAGCTATAGGTTTTAGTGCCTGAACGACAGTTTAAATGTCTGTTATATTACCTTTTTAGTGTTAACTGTGAATGTTTCTCTTAATGTGTATTGTTTTTACTATGCAAGTGTTTTTATTATTAATTATTTTATTTATTTTTATTAAATTGTATACTTTTTAACTGTGTTTTTATTTTGTTTTATCACAGGGCACACCTGTAAAAAAGTCTGGTCTCAGCTTGTATTCTCTGTATAAATAATTAATAACATAATGCACTGAACCAACAGAAAACTTTACCTTTGACACAAACTTAATTTATGTTGTTGCTTCAGATGATATATTTACATCTCATGGAAACAATAGCCAGTGTGGAATGCATGTCTTTAAGAGTCAGTATTAAAGAAGTGTGTTAACCAATTTTTATGTATGGATATACACCCTGAAGAGCCAAATCAACACATGTTTTTCTGTAAGACAAACATTTCATGATTCCTGTCATTTTCAGATGTTTTTTCACCATCCAGTGGCAGTTAAAAACAAAACAAATTTTACTTGTGCTTCTGGTAAACAATATTTTGTGTGATGTAGAACAACAGATAGTACAGTCCCACAGGAGAGTCACAGAGTCTGATAAAGCAATCTGAGGGACAGATTAAACTGACAACAAGATACACAATTTAGGAGATTTAGGAGATGTCATAAATGACACAGTAGTAGTGCCCTACTTCAGACAAGGGCCCCATTAGACTCTGGTGTAATGTGATGCAGTTCAAATGAATAGGGTCCCATTTGGGATGCGATCTTTATTATCATTATTTTGGTAACTTACTGTAACTGCTGCCTACACAGGAAGTGGTCTTACAGAGATCCTTCAAGCTATAAGGGGAAGTCTCCCAGTAGTGTGTGGTTTTCCATCAGTTTTCCACTCATTTACAAGTGTTCTATACACAAACACACACACACACACACACACACACACACACACACACACACACACACACACACACACACACACACACACACACACACACACACACACACACACACACACACACACACACACACACACACACACACACACACACACACACACACACACACACACACACACACACACACACACACACACACACACACACACACA
>JACXGM010013709.1:0-22766 GCA_016801145.1 Umbra pygmaea | reverse complement strand
GTAAATCCTAGGTTATTAGCAATTGTGTTACCAGCGACTTTGTTTACGAAATGTTTCACAGAATTTAGAGAACATGCCGGGTGGGCGGGGCTTGGAACAAGGAAACCAGCATTGTAGTTCTCGAAATACGGAAAAAATCATACCACCTCGTCTATTTAGCATTAAAACGGCAGATCGAAACGTCACAGAAAGACAAGCTGTACCTTAAAAAATCAAGGACAACCGAGGCTTTAAGAGAGTAGGTTTGAAAGCCAGATCAGTATAACAGGGATGCTTATTTTCGCGACCGAATACATGCCTACATTCATTTTTCCTATCTCCACAGTCGATTGGATTTCCACCGTGACGTCAGCGTGTGAAAATTCCCCGTGAAATTTAAAATCTTGCTCTTACACTAGCCTGGCATGTATTAAACATATCTCACTGTTCTACAAATGTCTGGGAGAAGCTACTAGCCCCTCCAGATCGCTGTAGGGTGAAGTATCCCTTTAATGATGTGATAAGGTTCTATACTTTCATAGAATTTTCAAAAAAATTGTGATTCTTCACTGTTCCCTAACACACTAATTGCAATTTATACTACCTTACTCTAAATCATTGAATTCCATAAAACCACTTTAGAGGCTGGTTTTGGAGCATAACAAATATATACTGTATCCCCTTGTGTTAAAAATTTTGGAGTACCCAGAAATGTTCAGGTTTTGACAAAAATGTATACTTTCTTTCACCAAGGCTGCATTAAATGTATACAAATATACAGATGTCACACGATAAAGTGGGGAAAAGGGGTGGAGCTGTATCGTGGTATACCGAGGCGCACCTGGGCTGAGTGAATTCAATTTCGGTGGCAGTTTTTAAAAGAAAACAATACATCAAACAGCCGCCAGGTGGCTCCAGGGTGCACATTCATCCAAATTATTTCCCTTTAACATGTTGTACACTACAGATTATTTTACCAGGGTTCGACTCCAGCCCACCACCAATCTATATTTATGGTGTTACTGTATATTAATCATAAACTGTTCCTTTCTGCTTTTATTTTTACTACAAATTGCTGTTGTTCATTTTGTTCATCTAAAAGTAGTAATTTGTAGTAACATCTATTTATCATACACTGTTCGTTACTGCTTTCATAAACTACTGTAGTAATGTAGCCTGGGATAACCCTGACTGACTTCCGGCAAATTTAGATTTGCTCTGCAAGTCAGTCTGCCCAAGAGCCCATTTAAGGCCATTTCCAATTTTTCCAAATCGAGGCACCAATCACAAACCATTGAGGCGGGCTTTATACGATGACGATATTGCAGCTTTATACTGTCATTGGTTGAAGCAGACAATTACAACGATGGCTGCTGCAATTGAACATCCACAATATCACTTGTTCGAATCAGCTATTGCGTCTGTTTTAAGCGATTTGAACATTTCCTTTTTGTTAAAAACCGAGCAAAGAACAACACTCGAAGCCTTCATATCTAAAAAAATATGTTGTCACGGTCTTGCCAACGACTCAGCAAAAGTCTGATATATACAACTCCGCCGAGAGGCATTTGAGCGGCGTCCGTTGGTGATGCCCCTTTGGAAATGGGCTGTGAATGAACCTTGCCCAGACCCACTCTCACTCAGAACTGAGAAGGGTCTGGTGTTAACCAGGCTAGTAGTAATGGGCACATCATAAACTAGTAATGAGTACAGTAGTACATCTATTACTGATTGTAATAATTTGATTTCAACAGGAATTGTGACCAGATCGACTTTGATAACTATCGTAAATATTAGGCGTTGCTTTTGTGTAGGGAAATATTATCTTTTTTTTTTTAAATATCAAGAAATAGGTTAAAAACATCACCAGAACATTTTCCCATGAGTTACAGTAAGAGAGATTGCTTTGTGAACTACAGTACAACTATTGTCTCGAACAATATATACGTCAGTGGATGCTAGGCAATGGGAGGCAACCTCTTTATACTGTCATTGGAGGCAACAATATACGTCAGGTAAGCAACTT
Source organism: Umbra pygmaea (assembly GCA_016801145.1). Lineage (NCBI taxonomy): Eukaryota > Metazoa > Chordata > Actinopteri > Esociformes > Umbridae > Umbra > Umbra pygmaea. The sequence goes on along the minus strand of JACXGM010013709.1, from coordinate 20,761 downwards.
GTTGTTCAGGCATTTCCGGGGATTCCTGTGTATACTCACAACGCTACTTTTGTGAATAATCATCTATGTTTGTGAAGACTCAATGTACCACACAGCTCAGCAGTGTGTAATATGGTAGGGATATGCACAAAACAATGATCATTCATTACTTTTGCAGTTCAAATGTATGTGCTGACTGTGGACCAGGACATGACAAAATGTATATTAGAAACAATATTATAATTATTGTGCTCTCGCAGAGCAAATGATTCAACATGTTGGCAACGCTATGAATAGAGCTGCATTTACATCTAAACTCCAACAACGGTTTTCATACTGTAGCTAGCCTATGTGAAAAAATATCTCACTGATGATATGAAAAAATTGTCCAGAATTTACCTATGGACACTAGGGCTGTAATGAAATGTGATATGAAACCGAAATCGCGACACTCAGATTCACGAACCGGTGTCGCGGTCTGAGAAGGCAGAATCGTGAAACACCCCTTCGAGTTATCCTTCCTGTCCAAATCTAATGCAACCAAATCTTTAAATTACAATTAGTATTATTTGAAGTGAACATTATAAAATATGTAGACCTACACCACAAAACTAGTTGATGATAATTTATTTAATTTGACCTGTAAGCATCCTCCAATTACGTGTCATCTGACTACCTTTCCAATCATGTGATGCCTACCTGCAAAAGTTGAGCTAGTTAAAGAATGTGTCTGCAGATCATTAAAAAGACTCAAATAACCTTCATTTTGTTTTCAAGAATTTTAGTTCTAAAAATGTTTGAAATCTCGTTTTCTAAGGTCTCAAATAAATTCAACATTCATGCTATTTTGGTTCAATTGTATTTTGTCGAATGAAGCCATAAGCGCTTTCTCTGAGCAACATTTAGTTAGCCACTGCTGGCAGATTATAATAATAGCAGGTGATTGCATGAGTTTACCTCACAACAATGCAGCTACTTTGTTCGTTAGTTACCTTATAAGCTTCATCTGTTTGTGAGTCTTGTTTATGATATTTTATTTGTGTCCTTGCAGCTTTGTTTACTGAAACATACAGTGCCTTGCGAAATTATTCGGCCCCCTTGAACTTTTCAACCTTATGCCACATTTCAGGCTTCAAACATAAAGAAATGAAACTGTAATTTTTTGTGAAGAATCAACAACAAGTGGGACACAATCATGAAGTGGAACGAAATTTATTGGATATTTCAAACGTTTTTAACAAATAAGAAACTGAAAAATTGCGTTTGTGAACAGCAGTTTTCAGTTCTTTCCACAGATTCTCGATTGGATTCAGGTCTGGACTTTGACTTGGCGGTTCTAACACCTGGATATGTTTATTTGTGAACCATTCCATTGTAGATTTTGCTTTATGTTTTGGATCATTGTCTTGTTGGAAGACAAATCTCCGTCCCAGTCTCAGGTCTTATACAGACTCAATCAGGTTTTCTTCCAGAATGGTCCTGTATCTGGCCTAATCCATCTTCCCATCAATTTTAGCCATCTTCCCTGTCCCTGCTGAAGAAAAGCATGCCCAAACCATGATGCTGCCACCACAGAGTCACCCACCTCAGCTGTAGATCTCTGCAATTCATCCAGGGTGATCATGGGCCTCTTGGCTGCATCTCTGATCAGTCTTCTCCTTGTATGAGCTGAAAGTTTAGAGGGACGGCCTGGTCTTGGTAGATTTGCAGTGGTCTGATACTCCTTCCATTTCAATATTATTGCTTGCACAGTGCTCCTTGGGATGTTTAAAGCTTGGGAAATCTTTCTGTATCCAAATCCGGCTTTAAACTTCTCCACAACAGTATCTCGGACCTGCCTGGTGTGTTCCTTGTTCTTCATGATGCTCTCTGTATTTTCAACGGACCTCTGAGGCTATCACAGAGTAGGTGCATTTATACGGAGACTTGATTACACACAGGTGGATTCTATTTATCATCATTAGTCATTTAGGTCAACATTGGATCATTCAGAGATCCTCACTGAACTTCTGGAGAGAGTTTGAATAATTTTGCTCGCCCAATTTGTCCGTTTTTTATTTGTTAAAAGTTTGAAATATCCAATAATTTTTTTCCATAAAAATTGGTATTGGCCCATCCCTAGACTTTACTAAACTTTCTTTTGAGCTACAGTAACATGCTGAACAACACTATTTTTTTGCTTGAGAATATAGCTGGTTTCATTTAATTACCACGTGGGGGGTTGGGGGTTTTGTAACACTAACTATAGCTAATTGGCCATCAGAGCATTGTCTGGCTGAGGGGAGATTTAAATGGGAGTTTATAAATAACTAGTTATTATAATTATTTAAAAAAAACAATTTGAATGCATTCTCTATAAACAAGCTGAGAAAAAAGTAGATGGTCCTGAGCAGGTCTATAATTTAGCACTACAGACACTGAAAAATGTCACTGTAATCGCAACCGATCTAGCCCTCTACACCACAGTGCTGTGGTGATTTCCGTGAAAAAAGTTTTCTTTTGAGGGAGCGGATTACAGAGGTTACAGTATTGTAATCTGACTTAAAAACATAATTTGTTACCCATTTTTGTCCCGCAAAGTAAAACTGTATTTTGATACTGTTTAAATCTTTACAATTTTTCAATTCAGGGACGCATTCTGATTGGAGAATGCAGACACAGTAGTCTACAATATTTAAATGCTTTCCTAAAGCCATTTTAAAACAAACAAGCCGTTATATTTAATATCAGTATATGTCCCCAAAAAACATATCTCTATTAAGCATTAGAACTGCAATCTCCTGTTTCTTTTTAAGTGGTCTAGCACCACCCAGCGACGAGTGTAGACCATTTATTGGTAACTAAATGCACCAATTGGTGCTGCGGTATAAAAAGCACCACTTTATCGTGTGACATCTGTATATCCAAGACAATACCTGTGTTAAAAATGTCTCTGTTGGAAATGCCTGATTTATGATCAATTATTCACATACAACTGCAAAGCAAAGTTTTCAGCTGCCATTTCTGCAGCTTTGTTGCTTTGCAGCCTGAAGCGAAGACAGACACAGTTTTTGTTTCATTCAGCTTTATTTACTCAGTGCAACTTATAACATCAAGTGAAAGATATAACACCAACATGTCAGAAATAAATAATAATAACACATAATCACTGAGTTGGAAAAAGGATCACCCTCTTGTTTCACTATTTTGTTGAACCACCTTTTGCTTTAATTACAGCCTTTAGTCTGTTGGGAAATGTCTCTACTAACTTTGCACATCTAGACGTTGCAATATTTGACCACGCTCAAGTTCAGTTAAATTTGATGGTGACAGTTTGTTGACTGCTGTCTTCAAGTCATTCCAGACTTTCTCCTTCAACCAGTTTTGCTGTGTGCTTTGGGTCATTGTTATGTTGGAAGGTAAATCTTCTTCCAATTGACAACTTTCTGGCAGAGAACAGCAGATTTTCCTCAAGAATTTGACAGTATTTTGCCCCATCCATTTTTCCTTCTATCCCGACAAGTGCTCCAGTCCCTGCTGCAAAGAAACAACTCCATAACATGATATTACCACCTCCATGCTTTACTGTAGGGATGGTGTTATTTAGATGGTGAGCGGTATTGGATTTTCGCCAGACATATATTGCTTGGCGTTGAGGCCATACAATTCATTTTTAGTCTCATTTGACCACAATACCTTTTTCCACGTGGCCTTAGAATCTTCAAGGTGCGTTTTGGGAAAGTTCATTCGTGACTCTATGTGGCCTTTCTTGAGGAGTGGCTTTTTTCTTGCAACCCTCCCATATAAGCCACATTTGTGGAAAATTTGTGATATTGTTGTCACATGCATATAATGACCACTCATTGTCATGAATTCCTGCAACTGCTTCAGTAGGCCTCTCTGACCAGTTTCCTCCTGGCTCTTTCATCCAGTTTGGAGTGACGTCCTGACCCAGGAAGGTTCTGTGTTGTACCAAATACTTTCCACTTCTTAATAATGGACTTCACTGTGCCCTCCTGTCCACAACTTTATCCCGGAGATCTTTTGGCAATGCCTTGGGGGCATATTTGTTACCCGAAGTAAATGTTTCAAATTGCGGTGTATAATTTCTAGCGGTCCTTTACGCTAAATTCGACTCAATCGAAGCGATTTGTAGTAATGCCATTTTGAACATGTTTAGAGACTAAAAGCACGTTTTAAAACTTGCCCCGTAAAATGCGTAACGGGTGTAAAATGGAGCAGGGGGATAACACAGTTTTGGCAATACAGATTGTTTGAGTTATTCTCGCTACGGACAGCACTCCAGATATCTAAACAACAGAGCTAAGTTTTGAAATCGCCTGGAATTCTCCTTTAACAGAGCTCACATGAAATCAGGGGAATCCAATCAACTAATTACACACCTAGTTTATTCAACTATTTTTTTTTTTTTGCTTTATGATGCTGTTTTGACCAAAAATGATACATTGATTTTTGACAAATATAGATGATTATTGACAATTACCTCTTGTCTACTGTTTAGGGCAAGAGCCTGCAGGCAGTTGGTCACTAAAGTTCCCCTGACTATGGGTTCTCTGACATTTACCAAACATCCTGCACGAGGCAGCGGAAAATAGCATAGCGCTGCCCGGGATTTGAGTTAGATAAATCAGATTATCTATCCTGCCACGTCGCTCTCCAGTGACGCCTTGTGTCTGGATCTGGCACATGTAAATTCAGTCAGGAAAGTATAGTTGGTGAACGTAATCATCCTGTGCATGATCTGACTAAATTCTCCCATGTTGGATGAGCAGTGCGAAAAGAATCAGCAACTGGGCTGGTTGGATGAACCATGTGGGACCTTTGTCATTGCACAAATCCGTCCAAGGCAGGGTTAGTGGGAATTGGAAAGGGAGGAAATTGGGGGAAAAATAACAAGTAAAAATGGGAAATATAGAAATGCCAAAAAAAGCATTGAGATACCAAGATATTGATGACTGTATGCAATTGTGAGCTTATTCTATGTTTCATTGTAAATGTTGTCTAATTTGTTTTCTATTCAACAAGTAACATTTTTGAGTTTGTTACTTGTGCAGAAATGTGATACATGATTATCAATTTTAAAGCGAAGTAGCTCAACTTTTTAACTAACTAATGACATGTTGCACCTTTACCTTGCAACTGAGCACTGACAAAGGACATATATTAAAGTAAGCATGTGAAGCATTTAGAAAGGCAGTGGGCAGAGGCAGCTGGTAGTCAAAGGGTGATTTAGGTGACCAAAAATGTGCAATTATATCCTCAATCAGTTTTTTCTTTGTTATTGGTGAAGCTGCCTCAAAATATGACACACTAGCAAACCCATCTCAATGGTCACACTAAACATTTGAATTCACTGGCATAAATAGACATTTAAATGTTGATTTAAAAGAAATATATAAATTGAATTTAAAGAAATAAAGTTTTTTATTATTTGTTGCAATTGAATGTCATTACCAAGTAAAGAAGTATAAATATTTACTGTTGATTAGTAATTTTTTTTTACATCGTTGTGGTCAAAAGGATTTTCAGATGTCAAAATGAGGTCATGAGCCAAGAACGTTTGGGAACCACTGCGTTAGTTCTTTGATAATTGCAGGAATGACACATTGTTAAAACAAGTCTGCATTTGATTATTTTTTAGAAACCTCAGACTGGGTAATCATTTAGCTCTCTTACCAGTTGAAACGCATTCATTGTGAAGGCTGGCTATGTTGTTAAGCAGTTTGTTCTTCATTTCCTGGGGCCCGGCACAAATGACATCAGAAACTGTGGCATTGGTGTTCTTCAACCACGACATCAGCCATTTTGCACGGCAGTCACATTCAAAGGCATTACCTCGCAAGTCCCTTGGAACGGACAAACAAGCAGATATCAATCACAGCATAACCAACTTTTTTCGTCTTTCATCAAATATAAGGGCAATTATCATAATACCTACTGTATGCTTCTTTATCTAAGTATAGAATTTAATATTAATGACCAATGTATTCCTCACGTTGTGCTACACCCCATAGAAACGATCTGCTCCTAGTACTTTACCCCTGGTTGCTACAGCAATCGATCACCAGAGAGGAATTTGATTGTACACATTATGGTGTCAGCCAGTGGTAGGGCAGCTTGCCCTATTTAAGAAGGGTCATCCCTTCACACAACCTGCCTTTAACTTTCGCTGACTAAAGAAATAATCTATTTCTGAGAAGACAAACTTACCATTCATTTTACAGTCAAAGATGATTGAAGAAATGCCCATTGTTAGTGTCTTTCTTAAAGGTTTGACAGAGGTTGAGAGAGTAGACACTAATGTTTGCTTGATTGGTTATGAGGGAATAGTCAAAGTGGGCCATTATGTCCTTTCTCTTATTAGAGAATATAAGAATGTGTTATTACATAGTAAAGTCTTGGGGGTGAGTCATACGTGAGAATAAATGCACCATTTGACTCTAGCATTCTCTATGGCACGTTGCCGTCTAACTCCCAATTCACATAGAATCCGCCATTGCATATATGTAACAACAGAACTCCAGGAATTACCAAAGAAGGAGTCTGTCAGTGATGCAAAGACACAGCGCTATACATTGCATTGCAAATGCAGTGTGTTTGTAGTGTTATATTCATAGGAATTTTCCTATTTGTGTGCCAAAATGTGTGCATTAATCACGCGGTTAATTTAGAGTAATTTTAGTAATGCATTGCCTAATCTCTCTACCGGTAAATAATTGTAAACACTTTATAACATATGTATATAAAATATATTTTAAATAAAAAAAATTGTCTACCCCCAGGATGTGCTAGTCAACCATACAGAGGGGAAAATACCCCACGTCTGATCACCCTGATGTGGTGAAAGGGAATGTAGTTAATTTTCACTTCTGGAGGGAGCTCAGATTGTGTTGTTCCGCTGATGCACGCATGGCAGTCAGCAGCACTTTAGGGCAGGGTTCTCCAAACCCCTCCATGGAGGGCCTAGTGTGTGCTGGTTTTTGGTCTTTCCCTTCAATTAGAGCCACATTAGGACCTAGACTGCCAGGTGTGGGGAGAGCCTAACCAATTAGTGAGCTACTCCATCAGCCTTGTACAAGGTTAAAGCAAAACCTGCACACACTAGGCCCTCCATGGAAGGTTTTGGAGACCCCTGCTTTAGGGTGTTCAGGAACACAGGGCCTTATTACAAAACAATACTCAACTGCATGCTCATCCACACTCACTGCACTATTGCGCACGCTGAGAAGCCGTTACGCTACCCAGTTCCATTGCCTGTATAATGGATGTAAAATGGCTAAAAGTTTTGCAGGAGATAAGTATAGCATTTCAAATGGTTATTTAAATTGCTCTGAGGTTGTCAGCCCTTGTGCAGGGATGTTAATGATGCTTTGTGGGTAACAGTTCTGTACAGAGGATGGATGATTTGAGCCCCGGATTGTGCAGTTGGAGAGAGATTGTTACACCCACCTTCTCCCTTCATGAAGGTTGTGGAGATGTTCATGATATCAGCAGACAAGAGTAAAGCATTGACAAAGGTGATGGCACAGCCCTTGGTGAAAGTTGCAATAGCAAAGGAGAATTTGAACGGCCATTGAATGCCCAAGAATAGGGGGTGTAAGGCTGATATTGGATTTATGCACTTTGAAAAGAGCATAGCAAAACTGCCTTTTCATATGCTTGCAACAAAGCATTGGTTGACAAGTGTTCACCCAAGCAATTTTTAAACAAGTGTGGATATGACGGATCATGGAAGGGTGTTGGTAAATTCCAGCCTTTTTGAAATGTGACTTGTACTATGCAAGAGTGACCTCTCATTTGCCAGTTTACACTGAATATTCATTAACGAGATCAGGAAGCGTACACCAGGCAGTCTTAGGAATGTGGCTTTCTCAGAAGAAACACATCAACCAAATGTGTCTCAGAGCAGTTCTACACCATTCACCCCAGTGCTTTGGGGAAGAGAAGACAATTCTGGATGGACAATCGCAGGGCAGTGACTCATATCAATCGAAATTGGTTGTGGGATCATCTTAGATTTCCGTCTGCACCTTACATCCCAAGTCGCATCATTGTGGAGTCAGATCTTATCCAAAAGAGGTCCTTGGCCAGATGGGTGGATACAGCTCTGTTGACACGGTCCAGCAGGTGTGAACTTTTAGGGGGTGGGCCTGTTTGCATCTTGAGTGAATTAACAATGTCTCCTATGGTTCTCACTCAGAGTGCTAGACGGTCCGCCATTGGATTTCAGTGCCTTTCGGCAGGACCAGTGTCCAGGCATATGCATTTATGGGTCACATGTCTGCTTCAGAAGTTGCAGAGGGTCAGAATAGAAAGGTTGTCCATCATTCTGGTGGCTCACAATTGTCTGGGAGTCCCTTGATTTCCCAGCTCCGATGGCACCTACAGCGCCTTGCATAAGTATTCACCCACCTTGGATGTTTCCATTATATTTTAGTGTGACAACCTGGACAAAAATTGTATTGTATTGGGATTTTTACCAATATTTTTGATTGTGAAGCAAAAGTTTAATAAAATAGAACAGACATTGGTTGGTTACATAAGTATTCAACCCACCTGCTATGAAACCCCTAATAGGCTGTGGTGTAAGAAAGTAAAGTTTATTTATATAGCACCTCTCACAGATAAACATAAAGTGCTTTACAATGAAAACTAAATACAAGTAAATGCAAGAAAAAGACACAAGAATACAAAAGGTAAGAAAGGTAAACATAAGTACCTAAAATCAGACTGTCATAACAACCCCAGTCTAACTAAAAGCCTGTTAAAAATAACAGAGTTTTCAACTGCTTTTTAAAAGAATCAACAGAATTTAAACAATATAAAGACAGGGGAAGTTCATTCCACAGCTTGGGTGCCACTGCCTGAAATGATCGATCCCCTTGAAATGAGTACAGGGGACAACTAACAACATCTGATCTGATGACCTCAGACTCCGGGACAGCGTGTGACACTGTATCAGGTCAGTTATATAACAAGGAGCTTGCTCACGCAAAGCTCTAAACGTAAGAACCAATAAAAAAATTGTGAGTTCTGAGGTGCAACTAATTGGTTGCAAAATGTGAATGGAGTCTAATTATGTGCAACTAAAGTAAGTAAAATACACCTGTTTCTGGAAGACCCCAAATTTTATTAGAGGTCATATGTAAACAAACAGCTTTATGAAGACCAAGTAGCTAAAAAAACCAGTCCGGGATGAAGTTCTGGAGAAGCACCAATCAGGGTTGGGTTATAAAAAAAAATTAATGGCAAGAATATGGCACATTATGGTAGTTCACCATAGTCAGAGAAGCAACAGAGGCGCCAATGGTAACTCTGAAGAAGCTGGAGATATTTATAGCTGAGATGAGTGAAATGTCTATGGGACAACTGTAACCTAGATGTTCCACAAATCTGTGCTTCATGGACTTGTGGCCTGGAGAAAGCCATTGCTGAAAAAACCCATATGAAATCTCCACATCGGAGACACCACAAACATGTGGAAAAAGATTCTCTTGTCTGATGAGACCAAACTATAACTCATTGGCCTTAGCACAACAACTTAACCAACACTGCCCTAAGATGACTATCCCCACAGTGAAGCATGGTGGTGGCAGCATCATGTTGTGAGGATGCCTTTCATAGGTAGGGACTGGGAAACTCGTCAGGATTGAGGTAGAGATTGAGTCAAATACAGGGTAATTCTATAGGAAAACCTGTTTCAGTCTTCAAGACACCTGAAACTGTGGCAGAGGTTCACCCTCCAGCATAATATTACCCCAAAACACACACTACACTATAGAGGTTCTTGATTAAAATCAAGAACCTGTATGTCTTAGAATGACCCAGTCAAAGCCCAGTTTTGCCAAGAACAATGGTCTAAAACTGCAAGATCAAGATGTGCAAAGCTGTTAAAGACTCACAGCTGTTACTTAAATTTGATATTTTTTACATTTGAGTCATTTAGCAAACAATCTTATCCAGAGTGACTTATGGCTCTTTTCCATTACAGCGCCGCACCTATGGAGTGGAGGAGCCATGGAGGTACAGTACCCACCTGCAAGGGATGTTCTAAAGTTTAAAAAATGCACCCTCAACGGGTCAGGGATCATTTCATTGGTCAACACTACAGCTGGCATACTATTGTTTGGGGAATTTTGATAGCATTGTAACAAACAATCAGAGAGCGCAGAAAAAATCAGTGAGGAGAAGATTTGCAAGTGCGAGGAAGCAGCCTGGGTGCGAGGAGAAAGGCTGAAGTTGAGAGCAGGAAATCTATCCAAGCAACAACATATCTGAGTCCAAGCAGAACGTTTGAGAACAAGCAGAGCAAATCAAGCACGAGCAGTGAAATTTTTACAAAATCTAAGTGTAATATCTGTGAGAAATGCTCTCAAATTAAAAAGCACTCTTGAATATAGATAAGAATATAACTCCATACGCACCACACCAGTCCGCACCCAGTCCACACAACAAAGCTATCTACAAACTTCCCACTGGTTAGCACACCATACGGGTCTATATTGGGAGGAAAAAAATATATAGTACTCATCCGGGATGAAGCGGATGTAGGGATGGATTACAAACTGAGAAAATCAACGGCCAATGTTTGTTGGTTTCTTTACTAGAATTGATGCATTTCCTTGAGGATTTTAAATAAATAAAAAATCCCTTTTATGCACTTACACCATCATTACATAAAAATAGTCATTGGTACAATTATTTTAACAGAAGAAAAGTGACATCCCCTTGGAGAAGCTTAGTGTTTGGTGCATTGCTCAAGAACAAAGTAACATTTGACACAGTCAAGAATTGGTTCTACTGAGCAATGCACGGGGGGTTAATGAATTGGGGTGGGTGAAACCAACACGTCTGTATTTTTACTCCAAAAACAATTATATTTAATTCCAGGTTGTCACACTACAAAAAGTTGAAATAATGAAGGGGAGGTGAATACTTATACAAGGCACTGTACAGTCTGCATCGCCATGATGGTGTCCTTCTTGCGGACACCACTTGATTCTATTTACCTGCTTGAATGAACCAATGAAACTTGGGGTTTACTTATTTTTGCACCTGCACCATTTTATTTCTAATACATGCATGATTTTAATATATTTGTATATATATATATATATATAAATAAACCTGTTGTATTACATAAAATTGTCTGGTTCTGATTAAATGAAAATGTCATGGTGACAATTAAAACAATATATCTCAAACACTTTTAAGGGTCTCAACACTTTAAGTAGCACTATGCTATACCTAACATTTATATATATATATATATATATATATGTTTATACAGCTTTGGAACAAATTTAGACCACTTCAATATTCACCACTGTCTCTGGTTTTCTATTGATAGGATTTTATGGTGGCCAATTGCAAGTTGTTGTTCTCTTTGACTGTCCTCTGAAGAATGGCAATATGGGGCCTCAAAACAACTCTCAAATGACCTGAAAACAAAGATTGTTCAACATTATGGTTTAGGGGAAGGCTACAGAAAGCTATTGCAGAGATTTAAGCTGTCAGTGTCCACTATGAGCAACATAGTGAGGAAATGGAAGACCACAGGCACAGTTCTAGTTAAGGCCAGAAGTGGCAGGCCAAGTAAAATATCGGAGAGGCAAAAGCGAAAGGATGGTGATAACAGTCAAAAACAGCCCACAGACCACCTCCAAAGACCTACAACATGTTCTTGCTGCAGATGGTGTCACTGTGCATCGTTGAACAATTCAGCACACTTTGCACAAGGAGAAGCTATATGGAAGAGTGATGCGGAAGAAGACTTTTCTGCACACACACCACAAATAGAGTCGCTTGAGGTATGCAAACGCACATTTGGACAAGCCAGCTTCATTTTGGAAGAAGGTGCTGTGGACTGATTAAACAAATATGGAGTTATTTGGTCATAACAAGGGGTGTTATACATGGCAGCTAAAAAACAGAGCATTCCAAGACAAACACTTGCTACCCACAGTAACATTTGGTGAAGATTACATCATTCTCTGGGGCTGTGGGGCCAGTGCCGGAACTGGGAACCTTGTTAAAGTTGAGGGTCGCATGGATTCCATTCAATATCAGCAGATACTTAGGAATAATGTAGAGGAATCAGTCACAAAGTTGAAGTTACACCGGAGCTGGAAATTTCAACAAGACAACGACCCAAAACACTACTCAAAATCTACTTTGGCATTTATGCAGAGGAACAAGTACAATGTTCTGGAATGACCATCCCAGTTCTCATACCTGAATATCATTGAAAATCTGTGGGGTGATATGAAGCAGGCTATCCATGCCCGGCAACCATCAAAGCCTAACTTAACTGGAGATGTATTGCAAGGAGGAATGGTCCAAAATACCTTCATCCAGAATCCAGGATATCCAGAATATAGGAAACCTCTAAGGGTTGTTATTTCTGCTAAAGGAGGCTCAACTAAATATTTATGTGATATTTGTGTTGGGGTACCCAAATGTATGCACCTGTCTAATTTCATTTTGATGCATATTGCACATTTACTGTTTATCCAATAAACCTAATTTCATTACTGAAATATGACTGTCCTTCAGTTTATGATAGATCAAAATGAAATTGCTGATCCAAACACCCAATTATTTATAAATGAAGATCATGGAAATTGTCAGGGGTGCCTAAACTTTTGCATATGACTATGTGTTTGTGTAAAATGAAAATGTTTATTTCCATAAACTACTGACATCATTACTCCCATACTGCAAATAAAAATGTTCTCATTCAGAGTAGTTATTTGCCAAAGATTATCACTGGTCAATATAACACACAAAGATGCAGTGTATTCAGACCTTGAATAATTCAATGAAAAAATCATAATATTACTTTTTAACAATACTAATGTGTTAATTTAGTTCAGAAATCAATATTTGGTGGAATAATAATAATAGTACTACAACAATAATAATAATAATTGTATTTTATGAGTCTTTGGCATTCTCTCCATTAATGTTGGGTGAATATATGCCACTCCTGGTGCAGAAATTCAAGTAGCTCGACATTGTTTGATGGCTTGTGAACATCCATCTTCCTTTTGATCACATTCCAGAAGTGTTCAATGTAGTTTATTCAATACAAAGTTGCAGTGGTCTATTCATTTTATCCATAGATGCTTTGTGTGTGAAATATAAAATAATTAAATGATGATTAGTTTTATAGTGATAGATATCAAAACTTGTACATTATTCTAAATATCTTTTTATTATTTTGACAAGTGTTTAAAAAGTAAAAACATAATAGCAATTAGTAACAATTACAACAGCTAGTGGAACAAGTATTGTGATTTTGACAAGTTAAAACAGAATAGCAATTAGAAACAATTACAACAGATCCTGTTACTTTTCAAATTAAGTACTTTTATCTATTAAAGTTGAATAGTACAATTTAGAAAATCAACTCACAGCTCTATCAGTGAGTCCAGATCGATGAAAGAATCCCTTGGTAATGCGTTTAGTTTATTATTTGCCAAAGACCTGGTGGAAAAAAAACATTGATCATCAGTATGTTCTGTCCATTACACATAATAGAAATAGTGCCAACTCATTCAATATTTACAATATTTTCTGTATTCTTTCTTTAGTAATTTCAAGGGCTCTATTTCCAAACAGATTAATGTTGGTTATTTTAATCTAGTGTAGCAAAAATCTTTCTGTAGACTTCGGTAATTCTAGGTAATGCAAGTGGGAACAATTATGGACATTTTAGCAAATAAGAAACTGTGACAAGTTTGCTCTACTAGATTGGTACAGTACTTTTGCAGCACAAACAAGTATTTAACACCGAGTCACGGTGATGAGGGTTTTATCCTGTTTATACAGTTGTGCCCGGTCATTCAACAATATGAAAATATCAACAAAAACATTAAGATGGCATAAAAGTTAAAAAAATAATACAATTAAATATATTAATTTAAAATAAAAATACTTGCATAATAAAAACACACATTAAGAGAAACATTCACATTAATTGTTAAAAAGGTCATTGAAAAGGCATTTACATATTTGTAAATGCTCTAAATCCTCTAGCTTAAGTTTGTCTGTAAATTATTTGATGAGTGTAAGGAAAGTAAACTGTCAAGGTTAGTGGTGGTATGGTGAAGAGAGGAAGACGCAGGTAGACAGATGTAGATGCTGGTAGCTTTATATACAATGATCCGGGTTACAATATGAGCAGGTTGCAGAGTACATGGAGATAGCTTTGTGCTACACGGACTCACTTTTGCAGACATGGGTTGCAGGGTACAGCCTAGACAAATGCTGAACGAGTCTGCTGAGATATAGCCTACGTGCTCTTCCAACATGATCTCTCAGAAATCTGTGATACTACCACTGACACTTAACTTCAAACTCTTTGGCAGTTTCACAGAATGGCAGCAAATTCGGTGAAATAACACAGATTCTTAACCTCTAAATCCGTGGCAGTTTCACGGAATCGCATGATGACCCAGCAGAGTGTAAATAGCGTAGATTTTGCAGGTTGGTAGGTTAAGGATGGTGGGAGGGAATAAAAACATGTGACTCACATACCAAAGATTGCGAGTTCGAATCCAGGCAGACACTTTGCATGTATTTTGTTTTCTATTCCAGCGTGCTGCAGACGTGTTGCAAATATGCCTTTTTATCCTTTTTTCCTCACTATCACCATGGTTACAAACAATAAATTACGAAATAACACATGTTACATGGAGTTAACAGCAAGGTTTCTGAGTGGTTAAGGTTAGGTTAGGGGTTAGGGTAAGGCTTAGATCAAATTAACAGCAAGGTTTCTGAGTGGTTAAGGTCAGGGTAAGGGTTTGGGTAAGGCTTAGATCGAGTTAACAGCAAGGTCTCACTGTGCGCCCATCACTGACTATTCCATGAAACTGCCACTGATTTTGGTCCCATTCTGTGAAACTGCCACAGATACTGAAGTTCAGACCCTGTGGCAGTGTCACAGATTTCTGAGAAATCAGGCTGTGCTCTTCACAGCGGCACAGGACGCTGGTAGCTAACACTCCTAAACCAACACTCAACTATACAAACGGACATAGGCGACTCACTTCTCACAACGCATAAAGTAGTAGCTTCCGGACCGAACTTCAGAAAACAATACACAGCACCTCACATTGACATTATACAATGATCGACACATCTTCTCCAATTCGGCCCGCTTATAAAGAGACCAGCTAACTAGCTAACTTGTTAATATTACCCCGCAACTAAACATCATGCAATGCATGGAATGATGATATAAATATTAATACCAACATATGTATATACACATAAATGGATCTAAGACATACATTTAAGCAATAACACAATAAACAACTTAAACTACGCAGTTCACTAAAAATACATTTAAGGAGTCTCTCTCAGTCCATGTCCACGCCTGCCATCTGCTGGCCAGGACGTCACAGGTACTCATGCAGTTTTAACTAGCTCAGAGAGAACCTGTGGTATCTCGAGTACCAATAAAAAGTCATGTGAACGAGTGTAATATACAGATTTTGCTCATCTAAATTTGAGGGCTCTCATACCAAAGCAATGCACGGTAAAGTAAATCAAATTGTAATGGACTATATCAAATGTGAAAGGAGCTAGAACGTTGAAAATGCAATACCTTGGAAATGCTGATTGTTATCTGACTGTACAGTCGTGGTCAAGTTTTGAGAATTAGACAAATCCAAATTTTTACAGTCTGCTGCCTCAATGTTGATTATGGCAATTTGCATATACACCAGAATGACATGAAGAGTGATCAGATGAATTGCAATGATTTGCAAAGTCCCTTTTGCCATGAAAATGTACGTAAGCCCCCAAAAAACATGTCCACTACATTTCAGCCCTGCCACAATAGGACCAGCTGCCATCATGTCAGTGATTGTCTCATTCAAATAGGTGAGAGTGTTGCCGAGGACAAGGCTGGAGATCACTCTCTTTCATGATAATTGATTTAGAATTACAGACTGGAAGCTTTAAAAGGAGGGTGGTGCTTTAAATCATTGTTCTTCCTCTGTCAACCATGGTCAACTTCAAGGAAACACTTGCCTTCATCATTGCTTTGCACAAAAGGTACTTCACAGGCAAGAATATTGCAGCTAGTAAGACTGCACCAAAATAAACCATTTCATCAAGAACTTCAAGGAGAGAGGTTCAGTTGTTATGAAGAAGGTGTCAGGGTGTCACAATGTAGGTGGTTGAAAAAGGGAGACCAACGGCAGTAGATAGTTGATGCTTGTTTAATAATATTGATCTGGGAACATGCAGATACATTCAGTTGCAGTTAAACAGCTGAAGCGGGTGCACAATGGATATACTTATATAGCTTAACGTGCTCTCAACAGACACTGACAGCTAACACACAAGTACAGAGCATACACATAAACTTCCAAACTGCACAACACTCTTTTCACAACTTACAGTTTTACATGTAGCTCCGACATAGCCTTCTCACACAC
The DNA here is from genome assembly GCA_016801145.1 of Umbra pygmaea. NCBI lineage: Eukaryota > Metazoa > Chordata > Actinopteri > Esociformes > Umbridae > Umbra > Umbra pygmaea. Next base: position 4,331 of record JACXGM010013709.1, on the reverse strand, counting down.
AGATTCTCCCGTAACGTAATAATCAATGACTGACACCTCTACTTCTTCTTCTTCTTCTTCTTTGGGGTTAATGGCGGATCGCAACCAACTTAAAAGTGCATACACCACCACCAATTGTACCGGAGTGTGAGGCCGGTCATGGCCCACCCAATTCAGCACCACCCACAACACCCCACCATCCTAGAGATTAAAATACAGCCCCCTACCCCCCCACCCCACTACCTACCCTCTCCCTTCCACTTCCCTTTCATCAGCTTGTGAACCATCTCCCCCGTGACGTCAGTAATACCCATAAACTCCCTAGCAGCACCCACCACAACATCAATCCTAGCATTCCGGCCCTTTACTTGACTACAAACATTCACCACACTACACAGAAACGCCAAAAACTCAACCCTGCCCACCAGCAACGAATCCACACCAACCACACACTCATGCTTACACGTCTCAGACAACACCACACTGTGACCACCCACACCGTACTCAAACACCGGGCCTACACCCCGCTCCTTCTCCACCTGCACACCAACCCCAAGTCCCCCCACTCTCCGCACTGCTTCCGCATACATGACCTTATCCACCACCTTAACCCGCTGTGCCTCTGCTGCCCTTTTCTGAACCATACACCTCCAAATGCAGCACTGTGCTCCCCACCACATTTACAACACCTCATTTTGTCCCACACTTGCCATTCTCATGCGCACCCCCACACCTACCACACCTACCCTGCCCTCTGCACACAGCCACCACATGCCCCATACGCTGACAATTAAAACACCTCAGTGGCGGCGGCACATATTCCCTCAATTAAAAACTAAGAAACCCTATGTGCACCCTACTCTGTGTTGAGAAGTAGATGCTATATAATCATGTTTAAATACAGTTTAGACAGTTTAGAGTGGTATCGCTAGATGACAGAATTGTACAGCTATAGTTTGAGGCCTGTTGGAGGATTCTAGGACATGGTAGACTGTCTCAAGACAGACAGGGAGAAGACTCATGTCCAAGCTATAAGTACTGGAAGTACAGAAAGGTTTGTTATGGTAAAGATAAGACTTTCCTTTAGGAGAGGAGTAGTTGGTCACTATGACATCAGGTGACTGAGACAGAGAACAAGGCCAAGAGTGACTTAGGACAGAGAGAGAGAGAGATCCCATCTCTTCTTATATTATAACATCAGAATGAGACTGTAGTTTATAGCTTAGGACTTATAGCGTATAACTCTGTTATATATTAGACTGCTTATAACTATATTATCTATTGTAGGTTAGACTGTAATTCCATCACAGGTCTAATACATGTTGATGCCATTCAGACTAATAGAACAGGACATTTTACTTACAGGACACTAGACAGATAAGGTTTACTGAGTTACTTGAATAACAACTAGGGAGGCCATTTGATAAGATGCTAGACAGAAGTTAAGGTGACCGGCACATGTGCTCACATGAGACAGTCACGGGTCTGAGGAGATAAGGGTCTCCTTCTAGGAGGTGTGTGAACAACAATACTGAGGCTATATAAACCAGTTCCATATGATCATTCTGTTTTTTTTTCTCCAACACGTCTTGATTGCCTTGTTATGAGATGACCCTGTTTCCAGAACGAGAAGTATTTTATTAAAGATTCTATTATCAACCACAACCTGACTCCTGAAACTATAATTTCAACGAAGGTCTTGCCAAGCCTTAACATAACCATCTTTACATCGGCAACGGCCCTCCAAAAACTCCAACAACACCGTGGGACTCTCTAACCCTAGTGCCCTACTGCCCATCCATTTCACGTCCAACACAACCCCTCCCGACACCACCTCTTTAAGCTCCTCCATAGACCAATCCTCCGGAACACCCATGATCACCACTCTCACCTTCGCCGCACTCCCAGGCACTAAACATTTCACCTTACCTCCATTCAACACCTCCAACTTCAACAACTCCCAACCTGTTCCCTAATCGCCGCAGTGAGTGACACCGGGTGCATCACCTTACCTGTCGGAGCTGTAAACACCACAATCACCTTAAACTCCTGTTACCCACCACCACGTGCTGGCCCTCCACCTTCTCCCGTACTACTCTCACCACCCTCTTTCTTCCGTGCACGCTTCTTCTTCCTCCGAACATACCATGATTCCTCAAACCCTACCGCCATACCAGCAACACCCTCACTCCTATCCGAGCTCCCCTCCATGCCGACCATACCTACCGCACAGCTGTCGCGACCCGCCACCAACACGGTATTCCCATTGTTCACCCTTTTCAGTCCCAGTCTATCATACTCGATGATTTCAGCCAGCTCCTGCTCCAACTCCGCCACAGTGGATCCCCACGGGGACGCCATGCCAAACCCAAATCCAGTGTATTCTGGGTCATCCGCTTCCACACTTTCTGATGACATACAACCGCTCAACGTGTCCGTCCCGTTTACTCTCTGTCAGAACTCCCAAGCCCGACACCTCTCCCTGCTTGGCCATAGCTTATATAGCATTACCTTCTTGTCTAACTGCACACAGCTGAAAGCAATACATAATCAGATCTCGATATAATAGCCTAAGCTTCAGCTAACCTGGCCAAGCAGAGAGAGGTTTTAGGACCCTTAAAGGGACAGTACACAATAACACTCAAAACCGCAATGCATAGGAATAGAAGAAATTACAAATTAATAGAATACATACATATAAAACAGGAGTACAAGTCAAAGTCTGCCCACTCTGGGCTAGGCATTACACAGGGTGACCAAGAAAGTCCAGCAAGCACCAGCAAACTTTGTGGAAACCAATACTTGCCACAGTTGGCTATACTAAATTTGTGAATGTTTTGATAAAGCTTCACATTAACAACAGCTGCTGTATAGAAGCACATTTTTTTTAGAAGGATTATTTTAGACAATATTGAGGAGTTTGCTATAACAACATTGAATTGTGTGGCAAATAAATGTCTAAAAGGGGTCAGGGATTTTACATTTCTTAAATCTTGTTTTCCAAGGTCTTTAAATGATGACAGATATGTGATTATTTTTGTTCCAAGGCATTGTATTTTTGCTAAGGAAGCCAAAAGTTTTTAGGGCACCTTTTTAGTTGGCAACTGGCAGAATAATAGCAAATTAATATGACAACTCAGTAACCTACCTCAAACTACTGTTCAATTGTTATCTAACTACTAGTGTCTTCTAATTTAAGATACCCTTATTTTAATAATTGTTTTCATCATTGCGCTTGAGCCCATCCGCAACCAAACTATAATGACCCACTATAATGTGCTGTTAATCTCTGCGCTCTCATTCAGGGTTATGGTTAGTTTTTATATTGGCTAGACTCTTCAGTTATGCCATAAGCAAAGTCAGTGTCTTATCTTTTATTTTAAAGTAATATTAATAATAATTGGGACAGCATTTCTCCTAATATGAAATACTGGAAAAATTGAAGTTAATTTATGCTCTATACAGTACGTGCTGCTGTGGTAATTGCATTTTTTCATCACGTCTGATTAAAAGATCACTGGCTGCTTGTTAATGAATTGAGACTAAGTAGTCTATGCTGATGCTGGAATGTGTGAGTCTAACGTATGTTTGACAACGAAAGAGTCTCATATTCCATGGCTATCAGTCAATGTTTAGAATACAGAATTGCACTCTGGACCTGCTTAGTGTAACGTGTTATGGTGCTGTGTTAAAGTTTGTCTAAGGTGTATAGACTAATGGCCTACAACCTGTTGTTTTCCATATGACAAAGCTATGCATGTGACCTACATTACAGGGAACTGCACAAAAACTAAATTTGATATACATGTACACTTACCGGCCACTTCATTAGAACCCCATTTTGCTTCAGAACCACCTTCATTCTTTGAGGCATAGATTCAACAAGGCGCTGGAAACATTAATCAGCGATTTTGGCATATTTACATACTTGCATCATGTAGTTGCTGCAGATCTGGTGACTGTGGAGGCCATTTGAGTATAGTGAATTGATTGTCATGTTCAAGAAACCAGTTTAAGATGTCGTGAGCTTTTTGACATGTGCGTTACTCAGGTAGGCTATGCTATTTAACCCATTTGTGACAGATGCTGCACGGCAAAACATTACGTGTCCCGCAGTTTACTGCGTTGTTAGTGATGATGTGTAAAATATTTGTTTTTGCAAACATAGTCTCAGATTTGTAAGACGATAAGTTTTGAATATTAAGAAACTTGTAAATTAACTTTTGCAAGAAATAATTGCATCTGTACACATGCGCATTTAATTTTCGCACGCTCTGACTTTTGTCAGTGATTAGATGTTAATGTCGGCTAGTTTTGTCCTGGACCTATTAAAACAAGTGACAGTAGACTGA
>JACXGM010013708.1:0-15226 GCA_016801145.1 Umbra pygmaea | reverse complement strand
TATTGTAATATGCAGTTGTATACAGGTGTAAGGTGCCTGTAGACATTCATCAACCAAGAATGAGCAATAGGCTGGATCACTCAAAATGGGTGGAAAAACATAATGCAGAACAGAATTTGAGACTGTGATGATGAATTGAGAAGATGAGTACATCTTTGCTGAATAGGCATAGAACCCCATTCTGAAAAAGTTGCAACAGTATGGAATATAGTAATACAAACAAAGAGGAGTGATTTGTAAATGTACTTTGACAAAAACTGTATGAAGACAATGTATTTCTAGATTTTCCTCATCAACTGCATCGTTTTCTTTAAAGTAAACATTTTAAAGTTGATGCATGCTAAGAAGTTGGAACAGAGGCAATTTAGGACTAATAGTAATGTGGCAAGTTGAAATAAGAAGGTGAGGTGAAACAGGTGAGACACATGTTATCCTAGTGTATAACGAACCTCCAAAACTAGCCTAGTCCTTCAAGAGCAAGGATGGGTCAAGGCTCAACAACAGATGCATCAGCATGTAATCCAACACTTTGAGACCAACATTCCCCAAAGTGATCTCCGATCACTCAGATGTCACTGTCTTAAAAACTGTCATGAGACCAGAGCAGGGAGGAGTGTTTGTGATGTTTAATGAACAGCTGAAGAACGGAAACCATGACTGAGTTGTACTGTATATCTATAGCGCATTGGAACTGCACAAAATCTATGTATTACATACAAGTGCTTTTAACGCGGCACTGATGCGACAGTAAACATAGAGTACGCCTAGTTCAACAACAACGTATACATATTGTACAACACATAACGAGGTGAAGGCTCAATCAAATATGTACACTCACAAAGAACAACAGCACAGGACTCATGATGGTAACAGGTTCGCATTTCTTCTCTCCTCCTATACAAGAGTGGTCTACTCACAATAATGCTTGCAGAACCTCCGAAACGCTGGGATTAAATATAATATTTATTACCCATTACGCACCGGTGTGGATCGTTAGCTAGTGCACCATTCATGCGAAATGAGTAACCAAGTGCCTACCGCCTTCCAGCGCCCAGAGGTCGGCGCCCAACAAAATACATACAGACACAGTAATAAAATCAACACAACATAAACATGCCATGAAACATAAATGTCCATCCATTTCGTGACAGACATGGGCTCAGGAATACACCGCATTCCAAAATATTATGCCAATTATATTTTACACTGATTTTCCTAAATAGTCGATGCAAATCACAGCCAGTATAATTTTCAAGCCACCAACCGTTAGGGTATAAGAAAAAAAAAATTGAACAAACCACCCTAAGAAAACAGTATTTTTTCAGAAATAAAAAACTTAAATGCACTGAGTTTCAAAACATTTTATGGATTGTAAAGAACTGAAAATGGTCATTGGTTGAATTTGCAGAATTAGGAGGTCATATTTATTTCAATCATACACATCTTAACATGGTAAGTTACATGTTAACATAGGACCCTTCTTTGATATCACCTTCACAATTCTTGCATCCATTGAACTTTTGAGTTTATGGAGAGTTTCTACTTGAATTTATAGGTTCAATAGGTTCTCAATAGGGTTAAGATCAGGGGAGGATGGGGGCCACGCCATGAGTTTCTCTCCTTTCATGCCCATAGCAGCATAATGACACAGAGGTATTCTTTGCAGCATGAGATGGTGCATTGTAATGCATGAAGATGACTTTGCTACGTAAGGTACAGTGTTCTTTTGTACCATGGAAGAAAGTGTTCAGTCAGAAACTCGATATACTTTGCCAAGGTATTTTTCACACCTTCAGGGACCCTAAAGTGGCCTACCAGTTCTCTCCCCATGATTTCGGCCCAAAACATGATTCCCAAACCTCTGCTGAAATCGCAGCCTTATTGGGACATGGTGGCCATCAACCAACCATCCACTACTCCATCCAGTGGAGTACATATTCAGAGCTTTCAAATGGTATATCTTGCATTGACATAGATAGAATATTGGGAAAGCTATGATGTGTCAAATGTTGACACACTTAAAATTGCAGTACTGAGAAATCGCCCGTCAAAGATTTGCCAATTAACAGCTTGCTAAACTTAACCAACTGGTGTCTTCAGTGCCCAGATGCTTAATAAGTGTTATTAAGTGTTATTAATTGATATTATTAAGGTGATGTTACACAGTGGTAAACAGTCAACTGTCCCAAATGTTTTAGAGTGTGTTGTAATAATCAGATTTGTTTATATTTTTAAAAATATATAAAATTCACAAAGTAAAACTTAAATCAAATAATGTGTTTTTAATATAGTTATAATATATATAATTTTGGATATTTAAACTTGCAGGAGACTTTCACTAAAAACCGCTTTGATTGCCTATGGATTGTCATTGTATATATTTGCTGTTCCCACCATTCTTGATTGCTCGGAACCTGCAGTATAAAAATATATATTTTCGCAGTCAGTGACACGGCATTGACATTACAAGATACCAATGTATTGCGACTAATTAATACTGCCTTTGATAGCATTGTAAAAAATTCCAGGGTTTTTCAAACATTATTTCACCTATGAAAATATTATACACTCCTCAAAAAAATTAAGGGAACAGTTAAACAACACAATGTAACTCCAAGTCAATCACACTTCTGTGAAATCACACTGTCCACTCAGGAAGCAACACTGGTTGACAATCAATTTCACATGCTGTTGTGCAAATGGAACAGACAACAGGTGGAAACTATAGGCAATTAGCAAGACACCCCCAATAAATGAGTGGTTCTGCAGGTGGTGACCACAGACCACTTCTCAGTTCCTATGCTTTCTGGTTGATATTATGGTCACTTTTGAATGCTGGCGGTGCTTTCACTCTAGTGGTAGCATGAGTCGGAGTCTACAACCCACACAAATGGCTCACAAGTGGCTCAGGTAGACTCCAGGATGGCACATCAATGCGAGCAGTGGCAAGAAGGTTTGCTGTGTCTGTCAGCATAGTGTCCAGAGCATGGAAGTGGTACCAGGAGACAGGCCAGTACATCAGGAGACGTGGAGGAAGCCGTAGGAGGGCAACAACCCAGCAGCAGGACCGCTACCTCCACCTTTGTGCAAGGAGGAGCACTGCCACAGCCCTGCAAATAGACCTCCAGCAGGCCACCAATGTGCATGTGTCCACTCAAACGGTCAGAAACAGACTCCATGAGGGTGGTATGAGGGCCCGACGTCCACAGGTGGGGGTTGTGCTAACAGCCCAACACCATGCAGGATGTTTGGCATTTGCCAGAGAACACCAAGATTTGCAAATTCGCCACTGGCGCCCTGTGCTCTTCACAGATGAAAGCAGATTCACACTGAGCACATGTGACAGACGTGACAGAGTCTGGAGAAGCGGTGGAGAATGTTCTGCTGCCTGCAACATCCTCCAGCATGACCGGTTTGGCGGTGAGTCAGTAATGTTGTGGGGTGGCATTTCTTTGGGGGGCCGCATAGCCTTCCATGTGCTCGCCAGAGGTAGCCTGACTGCCATTAGGTACCGAGATGAGATCCTTAGACCTCTTGTGAGACCATATGCTGGCCCTGGGTTCCTCCTAATGCAAGACAATGCTAGACCTCATGTGGCTGGAGTGTGTCAGCAGTGTCTGCAAGAGGAAGGCATTGATGCTATGGACTGGCCTGCCCGTTCATGAGACCTGAATCCGATTGAATACATCTGGGACATCATGTCTCGCTCCCTCCACCCATGCCACATTGCACCACAGACTGTCCGGGAGTTGGCGGATGCTTTAGTCCAGGTCTGGAAGGACATCCCTCAGGAGACCATCCGCCACCTCATCAGGAGCATGCCCAGGCGTTGTAGGGAGGTCAAACGGGCATGTGGAGGCCACACATATTACTGAGCCTCATTTTGACTTGTTTTAAGGACATTACATCAAAGTTGGATCAGTCTGTAGTGTGGTTTTCCACTTTGATTTTCAGTGTGACTCCATCTCCAGACCTCCATGGGTTGATAAATTTGATTTCCATTGATAATTTTTGTGTGATTTTGTTGTCAGCACATTCAACTATGTAAAGACGAAAGTTTTTCATATGATTAGTTCATTCATTCAGATCTAGGATGTGTTATCTTTGTGTTCCCTTAATTTTTTTGAGCAGTGTATAATATATCGACTCTATAGCCGGTAAAATGATTGACTGATTTTCTTTTAATAGAAAGAGTTTGTTCGATGTATTTAAAATAGTCATGCAGCAGATAGCAGCAGTCACATGATGTGACTTGTCCACTTGGGGCGGCGCTACTGAAAAGTTGGGAATTTCATATCAATAGTCTACTTGTATATCCATGTTGATGAATGATTCATAATAACAGTGACAACAGTTAGCTTAAAAGGAAAGCTCCAGACCTAGCCTGGTTAACACCAGACCCTTCTCAGATCTGACTGAGAGTGGGTCTGGGCAAGGTTCATTCACACATTTCTAAAGGGGCGTCACCAACGGACGCCGCTCAAATGCCTCTCGGCGCAATTGGATATATCAGACTTTTGCCGACTCGAGTCGGCAAGACCGCGACAACATCTTTTTTTAGATATGAAGGCTTCGAGTGTTGTTCTTTGCTCGGTTTTTAACAAGAAGGTAACGTTCAAATCACTTAAAACAGATGCGATAGCTGATTCTAACCAGTGCTATTGCGGATGTTCCATTGCAGCAGCTATCGTTGTAATTGTCTGCTTCAACCAATGACAGTATACAGCTGCGCATTTAATCATCATATAAAGCCCGCCTCAAGGGTTGTGATTGGTGACTCGATTTGGAAAAATTGGAAATGGGCTTGAATGGGCTCTTGGCCAGACTGACTTGCAGAGCAAATTCTCCCAGGCTACTCCAGACCTCTAACCACCTCAAAATCATTGTGCCGGTCATGTTTCCGAATACACCTTCTCAGCATGTTCTATAATTCCCAAATCAGCCACCGTAAGTGATGTCAATGGTTGAATTTTTTCAAACTACAGCTGGACTAGATATAGCTACATAGATATATACTGTACCAAGAGTTAGAGATAAATCTTTTTCAACAATGGTGTAAAAGTGAAGAAATATCTGAAGAGCTGGACCGGTCCAGCTCTCAATGGCAACTGTTAAAAATGTTTTGTTGTAGTGGTACAATAATTTTTTTTGCTTTCAACCATCTCCACTTAAGAAGATGATTACATCTGTTTCTCAATGGAAAATTTAGAAAAAAAAATTGTTGTAAAGAGTGGTACATGGATTTTTTTAGCTTTACACCATCTCCACTCAAGAAGATGATTACATCTGTTTCTTAGATCAACTGAGTTTCGACGCACATGGACCAAAGTATTTTGGAAATGTTCTATTTGTTGTCCCAAAAAACAACTGAAAAAGTTATATTAACTTTCAAAAGACCTGCGTAATAAGATACTGGAACTGCATGAATTTGGAAAAAAATATAACAAAAATATCCAAAGCCTTGCAAATGCCAGTCAGTACTGTTCAATCACTTATTAAGAAGTGGAATCTCTTGATACCAATCCAAGGTCAGGTAGAAACCTTCAGCCAAAACCGCCAAAAGAAATCTTTGGGATACAAAGAAAAACCCACATGTAACCATGGGAGACTTACAGGCTGCTCTGAAAAAAACATAGTGTGGTTGTTTCAAGGAACACAATACAAAAAAGCCTTTCTAGGGACCTGAGATGCATATTAGCTCTTGCTATAATCTCTATGTGCAATACATATTTTCCAGTTTTGACTGGGATTATGTTTCTTTTTGTACTGTCCCTATACAAATAAACATATGAAATACGACAGTACTTTAACAAAAATGAGCTGCATGGTCGAATTGCCAGAAAGAAGCCTTTATTGTGCCAGTTCCACATTAAAAGCCCAGTTACAAAATGCCTGACAACACTGTCAACAAGGCCTATAGTGAAAAGAATACCATCCCCACTGTGAAGCATGGTGGTGGCTCACTGATGTTTTGGGGGTGTGTGAGCTCTAAAGGCACAGGGAACCTTGTGAAAATGTAATGCAACATGAATGCAGCAGATTATCATACAATACTGGCAGACAATATGCATTCTTCTGCATGAAAGCTGTGCATGGGGACGCTCTTGGACTTTCCAGCACAACAATGACCACTAAGCACAAGGCCAAGTTGACCCTCCAGTGGCAGAAAAAGGTGAAGGTTCTGGACTGGCACAATCTCCAGACATTAATATCATCGAGCCACTCTGGGGAGATCTTAAGAGTTGTCATGTTCTATCCCTTTATTCCCCGCTGGCATTTTCCCTCTCTGGAGTTAAATAATTGTGTGTTTGGATCAGCAATTTTATTTTGAACTATGAAATAACTGAAGGACACAGTAATAATTTGGTAGTGAAATGAGGTTTATTGGATTAACAGAAAATGTGCAATATACATATGCTGTGACCGATTTTGTTGCAATCTGTACCTACTGGCGCAAGATACGGCATATAGCTCTCGAACGATATTGTGACCCATTGTAAATGTTACTAGTTATGGTAAATTGCTAGCTAGGAAGCCATGGATTTATGGCTAGATTGATGGGGAGCGACTTGTTGTTTGTGCATATTTGTGTTTATTGTGTAATAACTGTGACTTAATATAAATGTATCTGTGACACATTATGGTTCAATCTGTACCTACTGAAGCAAGAATGTGAACCATTGTAAATTTGCATTGAATTCTGGAACATGTGGTATTTTATTTTGTATTTTTTTCCCCATTCCCCCCCCCCCCCAATTCATGCCTGTAACGTTCGGTCCAGGACGGCCTGGACTCAGCCGTCCAGGCCGTCGCTGCTGCCTCCATCCTCCGGACCACTGTTGATACTTCGTCCCTTCGGTCTGCTGCTTCTGCCCTCTGGCCCGCCGTTGCTACTTCGTCCCTCCGGCCCGCCAAGACTCCCTCCGCCTGCCTGTTCTGCTCGTCTGCTTCGCCCTGGAGTGCCTCCGCTACTCTGGTTTCTGCCGCTGCAATCTCCTGCCTGGATCTTCTGCCGATTGGGGTCTGGTGGCGTGTTTGCTGTTTGGCGCCTCTGGAAGCGGCGCCTTGGGGGGGGGGGGGTTCTGTAACATTCCCCTGTTCCCTTCCACTGAGAACTACATCTTCCCCTTCCTGAATTGCTCAGAACTACAATTCCCGGACAACATAACCCGGACTCAATCACCCAAATTCAGTACACCTGCTCTCACTCAGGCTCTATAATAAGCACACACACACCATGGCCTCTTCATGAGGTATTGTAAGTATATTTTTGTCTTTCTGCTGAGCATTTTTTCTTGGATTGTTAATCTGGCCTGACCCGTGCATTGTTTATTCGGTATTGTGTTTTGGATATTCCTCTGTACTTTTGCCCATAGTCTTGGATTGTTATTTTGGCCTGACCCATGCATTGTAATCAGTATTGTGTTTTTGGATTATCCCCTATACCGTTGCCTGATCTGTTCCTGCCTTGACTCCTATCGTTTTGCCTGTATGAGAACCCATTCCGTGTACCTACTTCTGCCTGTTCGTTTCACCTGGATTTGTTAATGGACCTCTGCTTGTTTGACCCCCTGGTTTTGCGGTACAGTACGTTACCTTACTCCTGACGTTTATATTTAAATAAACATCGTTGTAATTTATAACTGTTGTGGAGTAATCGTTACAAGAGCAAACTTAATGAAGCATTCAATCCACTATGGAACAAAATAAATACAGCTACTAAAACAGAGCTTTTAATGTTTTTTCTTATGTTGCTTAATATGCAAACGTATTCTTTTGGTCACTGTATTATCTTTTGTGTCTTTTTGAATCTTAGGAGGATATTAGTCCTTGGACTACACTACAGGAATAACTGGCTGATGCCTCCAGGGGATATTAGTCCTTGGACTACACTACAGGAATAACTGGCTGATGCCTCTAGGGGATATTAGTCCTTGGACTACACTACAGGAATAACTGGCTGATGCCTCCAGGCTGTCCACGTCCAAATTCCCCTTGGTTCTGTTGATGCTCTAGTGTCGTCTTGACAATTCTTGCTGTTATTGCCCACTGCCCACCTGGTTATCCCTGCCCAAGTCCACCTGTTTGTGCTACTAGAATCTACGATTCTAGACACAGCCCACCTGTTTTCACTGAGACACTGGTCATTGCAATGTGTAAATACATTAATGAATAAAGGTAATAAAAAATAGTATTACATCAAACAACACAGCCATTAGAGGACTGGTCACCCTTCAGTCTTGTTCGTTTGGTAAAAATAAAATTGATTGATTGAACCAAAGACTGTTTTCTTTATGAACAACATGCTGTGAATTATGTAATTGATAAGGATTTATAGGGTTTCATATATGCTCCTTTCAGAATGATATACAATTTTCTGAAATGTCTCCCAATAACCAATATTGGATTTCAGAGAACCATTAAACATAAATGTTTCAATTGAATGAATATAAGATCCATAAAGAAGCACTGAATATTAGATCTCCCAAGAACCAATAGAAAGGTAAAGAACCATTACATTTAGGTTTGATTCAGAACTGTTAAGAGATCTATGAAGAACCACAGACAATGTGATCTCCCAAGAACCAATGAGATCTAATAAGAACCCTTTATAAAAGGTTGTTTTATGAACCAATATTGGATCTCACTAGAACCATTAAAATTAGGGTCTTCCTCAAAACAATAAAGAGTATAAACCCTTCATGAAAGCATGACAATAACCCTTCATGAAAGCTTCTGCTAGGAAGCGATCTCACTATAAATGATCTCACTTAAACGATTACAATTAAAATTTACTGTACAATAAGTAGAACCAAAATCAGATCCCACAATAACAATTTGATATACGTTATTTTAAGAACAAAAGCAGGAATTGTAAAGAACCATGTTTTTAAAAGTTTCTTAAAGAACAATTTTCATTATAAACTGCCATGAAGGACCATAAAGATTTCTTTCATAAATAATTTTTTGGTGTTTCCAAGTTACAACGAATATGGTTCTCTAAAACACCTTTGCTGAAATGGTGCTATATAGGTCCCTAAAACTTTGGTCGTAATAGATCCAAAATCGGTTCCCCCTATGGCATTGCTCTGAAGAATGTGGATTTGTTCCAACAATAATTGCTTTTTTTAAGTGTATGTGAATGTCCATTGTAAGCACACCTTACCATCTGCTAGTTTATTTAAACAACCTCATACATTTGCATTAATATTTAAATATTAAATTAATTAAATATTAATTTCTATAAAGTATAGGCTTTCATTTAAAACTCAATTTAAACTGATTTGCAACATATTATCCTCTAGATGGCCCAAAGAACACCTCAGTATCAGTCAGTCCCTCTGGTAAAATACTGGAGGGCAGTTCAGTGACTCTGACCTGCAGCAGTGATGCCAACCCACCTGTGAACAAACATACCTGATACAAGAAGAATTAAACCTCATCAAAAGCATCAGGACAGAGTTACAGCATCACTAACATCAGATCTGAGGACAGTGGAGAATATTACTGTGAGGCTAATAATGGACTAGGACATACAAACTCTACAACCATAATGATCACTGTAGAAGGTGAGGTTTAATATGCAATACTACAATAAAAATTGTTTTTGTTTTTTGCTACACTAAACTATATATTTTTTGTGAATACACTTTGATTTGTAACAATTTTGGCTTTTGAAAAATACTGAATTATTGTCTTATGTTTTTATTTATGTTTATTTGTAGTGATCATTACAACATGCTCTGTACTCTATCTTCTGTATTTCCCTTTAGTGAAACCAGTTATCTCAGTTATGATTATAGCTGTAGGAGTCACAGTATTTGTTCTGGTTCTCATTCTTGGTCTCTCTGGATTCATGTGGTTCAGGTGAGTGACCGTGCATTTAAAAAAATTATATCCACTAACATGATACAATCTTGGATCAGTTATTAATGTCACTTATACTTTCACAAAACAGAAAGAAGTCCTCAAACTCGACATCTGGGACAAAGGGCAAAGCAGACAATGGGCAAGTGAGTTGGAAATAAGTTTTAGGTTTGTCACATATTCAGAAGCCTGCAGGTGTTATGCATGTACTGTACAGTGAAAGTCTTGGTCCCTGGTTCCAACACCAACAATGAAGTAATATTTACAATAATAACCAAAAGATGTGCAAAAAGAAAGATAACAGACACTATCTCTATGACCAGCAATATGATATGAGTAGGAGACAAGAGATCAAGCATAATATAGTCTGTACATGTAAACCTTAAGCAGTGACCATAGAATATTACTTGACGATCAAGGTGCGTTAAAATTTATCTAAAGTGACTATGTATGAATTATATATTATATATTATGTACATTTAACTGTTACTCTGTATGAATCAATGTAAGGTGGAATATATAATGACCATCTGTCCAGGGACGCTTCCAGGAAGCAACAAGTATCAAGTACAGCAGACTACAGTGTCCATAGAAACAGTCAGCAGACAGTCACACAACAATATGATACTGTGTGGTGTAATGTCCATATGAGCTGTTGTGACCCTGTATATAGAGTTCACTTTAGTAATTCACTGTATGTGATTGAATATTACCATGCACTTTCTTGAATTCATTTGCATTTATTTCACAAAGTACATGCACATGTTTTTTACCAAACTGGCCTACTCCCACTGATAATTTATGATTAAGTTTAACCAGTAAATTAATACATTATAATTACAGCATAATAACCATGGCAAAAGTGAGAACATTTTGCAAAACCTACAGTCACAACCGAAAAGAAAAATTGTAGGCAACTGTAACCCAACACAGCTTAGATAGATATTCAAGGCACTGGTTGGAACAGATGACTATAACTCTAATTAGAAATTGTGTAGACCAGCGCATCACAGGAATAGGTTTGCCCACTGAAGAAAGGAGTATTTAGCAATGAGCTTAAATGGGAAGAGACAAAATAACATAAAGACAACAAATGGATTTGAAAAATAATATTTCTGTATTGAGTAATAAGAATTATGAAAAATAAGACTTAATTAATAATTAAGGATCAATTAAGTGTACACTGTAGTTCAGTTAAGGATTAAAGTTTTTTGTATGAACACCCAATTTACAAATGAAAGGATTGTGTAAACCTTAAAAAAATAAAAA
Organism: Umbra pygmaea; assembly: GCA_016801145.1. NCBI lineage: Eukaryota > Metazoa > Chordata > Actinopteri > Esociformes > Umbridae > Umbra > Umbra pygmaea. The sequence goes on along the minus strand of JACXGM010013708.1, from coordinate 4,090 downwards.
TGTAAATAATAACTCTTTTGAACATGAAAACAATCAGTTCACAAAATATGTATATATACACACATCAATAGTCTATTTTACAATGAAGGGCAGCTGTTAAAAATTTCTCCCTCTAAACACTTTAATACAAAAACATTTACTATATAACTAAACAGTCCAAGAAGATATCCTTATGTGTACTGGTAAATAACAGTCCTACCAGTATGGGTGAAGGCAACAGTCTTTCAAAATGGTCAGTGTCCCAAATCGTCAAGGGCTCAGCTCGCCACGACCTACTGCACTCTGTCACCACTGCTGTAGATGGAATTATCTCCTTCAATATAGGATTCGACTTGCACTCAAAAAAAGGAAAAAAAACAGACAAAGGAAAAGACCCGGCCAGAAAAGTTCACTCGATAGTTACACTCTCAGATTTCAAATGACACATGGCTTGCCCAATCCAGATCGACAGAAATATCTCAAACTCTTGTTTTTAAACACTCATTTGTTCAGTTTAATCCAACATCTAACAAATCATAAATTTATCCACTTACATAGCTTCAAACAGAATAGTCCTTCTCAGTCTCTAATGACATTTATATCTCTTAACAGCAGAAAGGCAAAAGAAAAAAAACAAATTAATTCTGGGTATGTCACGCACTACGCATTCTGATTCGATAATGAGTCAATTAACCCCAATACTGCAGTTTCACTTACTTTTTTCGTTCTAAAGCTGGATTCACACGAGACACGGCAAAAAATCCCCATACGGCATCGTAATGCAGACACACTAGTACACTGCAATCAACATCGTAATCAATCTTCCGCATCTAAGAGATGGTGGGCAACATTGCATACAACTGTCCATCTCCAGCAAGGCGACTGACAGGAGATGTTTTCAGTATAGTATTCATTGACAATACGAAAACTATCTACTGAGCTGTCAAAGCTTGTCTTGCAATCTCACACACCCATAGATGAAAGTGACATATTAGCTCTTTCTCTGAGGTAAATCAACTTCCGGTTCTGGCAAAGTATGGCAAAGCACCGCAAAAGTTGGATTATGTCAACTCTTGCGACACACCCGCCGCACCGCATCCACATTTTTCCCGTTCTGGTAGATTTGCCGCAGCGGTGCGCATTGCTTCCTATTGAATTGAATGGACTTCCGCCGCAATGCAACCAGTTTGCCGGACCTGGTGTGAATCCAGCTTAAATATCACATGCATTTTTATGGGTGTTGAAACTAAGTATGTCTACTTACGGTAACTAGAAAAGGCTGAGACATTTCTATACATGTTTACAGAATTAAATCTTAATTAATTAATTAATTTTTCAATTCAATTTGTCAACAATTTACCTCTATCATCCTGTTTACTAAAGATATCATAATTAGGGCCTAATAACATGGGTTACACAACATGCCTGTGTTCTAATTAATAACACTAATTAAAAGAACAATGTATTGAAAATGTAAATTTTACTTAAAAATGTCCTTCAACTACAACCTAGACAATGGACATATGTAGATTGTTTATTTATTTATTATAACAGTGTAATAAAGGAGTCTTAAATATGAGTTACTGTTCTCTCTGATTTTCACATCCTATAAGTTCTTCATTAAAAGAGTACTATAAAGTGACATGTGTGACATTAGTGTCTCATTCAAGATTCTTGATCTTTAGTGACACATCAGCTGAGTGGAATGATCTACAGCAGAAGTAAACCCAGAACCAAGACATCAAGACATCTGAACTCAACAAGGCCTGAACCAACAGGACATGAACACATGGCTTGAGCACCACAGCTCCATACTTAAACTATACTATAAAAAATAAAACAATTTAAACAATGTTTTAAACAACTGGTCTGACTTCAAATTCAGAAATAGATTTATTGCCAAGTAAGTTTTAACAAACATTTTTTTAAGATCTTCTGGTACATGCCTTTTGTACATAAATCACAGAAATAAATGGGTAGCTCCTTACATTTCTTATATGCCTGCTTATAATATGTAGCCATGATACTAGTGTAGGTATACAGTAAATTATGTGGAATATCAGCTTTCTGGTAGTGATTGGAACTGCCAATCTGCTATCAATTAGGCTGATTTCATCTTGGCATTGTTGTCCTACAGGCTCTAGATTTTCTGTCCCTGACAGAGACATGGATTACCCAAGAAAACACTGCTAATCAGGTTGCTCTTTCTTCATCTGACTATGCATTCACTCATAGTCCAAAAACGGCTAAATGGAGATTCTTTGTCTTCCCTCTTGCTAACATATCTATTTCCTCTTTTGAATTACATGCTGTCCATGTGAAATGTCAATCCAACTTAACATTGTTATTAAGGCAAGGCAGGTTTATTTATATAGCACATTTCATACACAATGGCAATTCAAGGTGCTTTACATAAACAGGAACCATAAAAATTTAAAACAGATAAAATTAAAGCAATTAAAATAAGTGAAAAACAGTTAGAAAAGTAGTACAGTTTAAGAAATAAAAGAGACTGAACGAACCATATAAAATATAGTGCAATCAGTTCGGACTTAGCACAGAGTTCATTCAGTAAAAGCGTAGCTAAACAGATGTGTTTTGAGTCTGGATTTAAAGGTGACTACTGTTGGAGCACATCTGATCTCCTCTGGGAGCTGGTTCCAGCTGCGGCTGGCATAGTAGCTAAAAGCAGATTCTCTGTGTTTTGTCTGAATCCTTGGTATCTCTAGCTGATGTAATCCTGATGATCTGAGTGGTCTGTTGGGTTTATATTCAATGAGCATATCTGCAATGTATTTAGGTCCTAGGCCATTGAGTGATTTATATACCAGTAATAATACTTTAAAGTCTATCCTAAATGTGACTGGGAGCCAGTGTAGAGATTTGAGGACTGGCATGATATGCTCATATTTCCTGGTTCTGCTTAGAATCCTTGCCGCAGCATTCTGTATGAGCTGTAGCTGTTTTATGGTCTTTTCAGGAAGGCCAGTGAGGAGGCCATTACAATAATCCACCCTGCTGGTGATGAAAGCATGAACACGTTTCTCTAAGTCTTGTCTGGAAACAAAGCATCTAATTCTTGAGATATTTTTAAGATGATAATATGCTGATTTAGTTATTGCTTTAACATGACTATTGAAGCTAAGGTCTGACCAGAATCACACCAAGATTTCGGACTTGATCTTTAGTTGTTTGACCCCTAGCATCAAGGTATGGGTTCACCTTGAGAACTTCATCTTTGTTTCCAAATGCAATGACTTCGGTTTTCTCTTTGTTTAACTGAAGAAAGTTTTGGCACATCCAATTGTTGATTTCATCAATGCATTGGCATAGGGAGTCAATGGGGCTGTAGTCGGTAGGCGATAGGGCTAAGTAGATCTGGGTGTCGTCTGCATAGCTGTGGTAAGCAATTTGTTTCTTTCTCATTATTTGGCTCAGTGGGAGCATATACAGGTTGAATAGGAGTGGCGCGAGAATTGAGCCTTGTGGGACTCCACATGTCATGGATATCCACTCAGACTTATGGTTGCCTATACTTACATAGTAACCTCTCGCTTCTAGGTATGACCTGAACCATTTTAAGACTATCCCAGAAAGCCCGACCGAGTTGTACCAGCACTGATAGTTTGCCTGTATCTGTATTGAGGCGAAGATCATTTATTATCTTTACGAGCGCTGTCTCTGTACTGTGATTTGGTCGGAAGCCAGATTGAAAATTGTCAAAGTGTCCATTTGAGCTTAAAGGTGCTATATGTAAAACGGACAGCCAGCGTTAAAAAATGGGTACTACAGTTCAAATTCAAAATACCTGAGTTGTATCCCTCCGCCACCTCCTCCCCAGAATCGAAACTAACGTGACGAACAAGATCGGCGTAATCATGACAAGCGAACCGTGTTTTACTACGTCTATGTTCATGGAACCGTTTAGAAACATGCAGAGTTTTTTTAGGTTGTGTAGAATCTCTATGATCTCGTTCGTTTGCTGCTTCCATGGCTGTAGCGCGCTGGGTTTGCGTTTTTTACAGGTATGTTTGGCAATCCGTTCGTGCTGTCAAAATGGGCAGTTGATAACACACAGGCCAAAACATAAACATAAATTCCGTCCCGGAAC
>JACXGM010013706.1:0-22771 GCA_016801145.1 Umbra pygmaea | reverse complement strand
ATTAACCTAATCATCTGAATCAACTAATTAACTCTAAACACCTGCAAAAGATTCCTGAGGCTTTTAAAAACTCCCAGCCTGTTTCATTACTCAAAACCGCAATCATGGGTAAGACTGCCGACCTGACTGCTGTCCAGAAGGACATCATTGACACCCTCAAGCAAGAGGGTAAGACACAGAAAGAAATTTCTGAACAAATAGGCTGTGCCCAGAGTGCTGTATCAAGGCACCTCAGTGGGAAGTCTGTGGGAAGGAAAAAGTGTGGCAAAAAACGCTGCACAACGACAAGAGGTGACCGGACCCTGAGGAAGATTGTGGAGAAGGACCGATTCCAGACCTTGGATGACCTGCGGAAGCAGTGGACTGAGTCTGGAGTACAAACATCCAGAGCCTCCGTGCACAGGCGTGTGCAGGAAATAGGCTACAGGTGCCACATTCCCCAGGTCAAGCCACTTTTGAACCAGAAACAGCGGCAGAAGCGCCTGACCTGGGCTACAGAGAAGCAGCACAACAAAACAACAACAAATTTTGCATGTCATTTGGAAATCAAGGTGCCAGAGTCTGGAGGAAGACTGGGGAGAAGGAAATGCCACAATGCCTGAAGTCCAGTGTCAAGTACCCACAGTCAGTGATGGTCTGGGGTGCCATGTCAGTGCTGGTGTTGGTCCACTGTGTTTTATCAAGGGCAGGGTCAATGCAGCTAGCTATCAGGAGATTTTGGAGCATTTCATGCTTCCATCTGCTGAAAAGCTTTTCATTTTTCAGCACGACCTGGCACCTGCTCACAGTGCCAAAACCACTGGTAAATGGTTTACTGACCATGGTATTACTGTCCTTAATTGGCCTGCCAACTCTCCTGACCTGAACCCCATAGAGAATATGTGGGATATTGTGAAGAGGAAGTTGAGAGACGCAAGACCCAACACTCTGGATGAGCTTAAGGCCACTATCGAAGCATCCTGGGCCTCCATCACACCTCAGCAGTGCCACAGGCTGATTGCCTCCATGCCACGCCGCATTGAAGCAGTCATTTCTGCAAAAGGATTCCCGACCAAGTATTGAGTGCATAACTGAACATAATGATTTGAAGGTTGACTTTTTCTTTTTTTTTTGAATTACAAACACTTCTTTTATTGGTCAGATGAAATATGCTAATTCTTTGAGATAGGAATTTGGGGTTATCATGAGCTGTATGCCAAAATCATCAGTATTAAAACAATAAATGACCTGAAATATTTACAAATTTAGAGTTAATATTAGATCAATTTAATTTCAGTGTTAGATTATAAATGTCCAATTTTTTAGAAGAATAATTGATTGGACTCAAACACTGAATAAAAATGTTCATCATAACTATATCATAACCCACCGTTCAGTTGCCAGAAACGACATCTCTACATCTTCTGTACTGAAATCTTTTCAGCTTCTGTGACACAGTTCCTAGCTGTGTAATGTTGGAGGAGTTGTCTCCAAAGTTTACAACGACTTAACAACTCTTGGTTACCTTTGACACAGGAAAAAAATAAAAAGAACATTGACACATTCCAGAGTTATTAATTAAAGTGAATAAATACAATAAAATACATTATTCATGTTGTTTTGTTATTTCTAGCTATTCGCTAGTTAGATTTACCAGGACCTGTGCTGGTGGCTTGCCTTTTCTGGGAAACAATTTGTGGGCCTCATGGTGAGTGTGTTTTAGAACCCATTTTAGTTATCAGCACTCATCACTCTGCTTTGCACTCTTACCATGTTCATTTATGCCAGTACTTCTGATAATGCGAGACATTAACACTGTCAAGCTAATGATGGGCATGTCATTCAAATGATTTAGCTACAGAGGATAGAAAAGCAATACTAACAGCAATGCTAAAAGCAATGCTAACTGAGACTGACACATGACATTATGCATATTCTGACTGATCAGGACATTAAAAGCAAGATGTTTTTATGGGTTTAACAAGCAGTACTAAACACTGAAAAACTATTGGACAGCATGCATTAGTCCCTGGATGGGAGACCAGTGCAGCTGGAAGTGGTGTTGGAGGGCCAGTAGGGGGCACTCTTCCCTCTAGTCTAAATATCATTCCCAATACCCTACGGCATGGATCGGGACATCTGCCCTGTGTAGGGTGCTGTCTTTCGGATGGGACGTTAAACGGGTGTTGTGACACTCTGTGGTCTTTAAAGATCCCATGGCACTATTCATAAGAGTAGGGGTGTTAACCCTGGTGTCCTGGACTAATTTTCAATCTGGCCCTCATACCATCATGGCAAACTAATCATCCCTATCTCTCATTGGCTCATTCATTCCCCCCTTTCTACCCAGGCTATTGCTGCAAATGAGAAACTGTTCTCAGTCAACTTGCCTGGTAAAATAAAGGTAAAACTAAACTACCACCCATCCAACCCTTCAGGACGGGGCGAAGGTGTTTCCAGACCACTCTTGTTGCACCCTTGAGATACCATTTGGAACAAAGGAATACTCTGTGTCGTCCTGTTGAATCTTAGATAACAGCTCCCAGATAACCCTGCCCAAGTTCACCGTACTGTAACTGTCCTTGTGCAGTAAAATGAACTTTGTCACAACTGCTAATCTAAAAAGGGCTTTATGAAATACATTTAATTGATTGATAGATAGCAAGGAATGTAACACACCAGATTAGCTCATGCTCTGTAGTTTAGGAAAGGTTTCTTACCAATAATACACAGTCCCTCTTTGGCTCTGGTGATGCCAACATTAATCTGGTTTGGGTCACCAACAAAGCCCACATGTTTGGACCTCCAGGCCCCATCCGGCTCTGCCTCGATGTCCTCGCTGGGTAAGGAGCGTACCGTGGACAAGATGACGTAGCGCCATTCGCTTCCTACAAGGGAGGAGAATTTGTTAGGCCCAGTAACCAAGTGGACAAAACTACAGATGAGGACGGTCATGGTATCAAAACCAAGACAAAAATGAGAGAACAGTATGGTCACCTTGACTTTTTGTGATGGTGGTAACTGTGATTTGGTCCAGATGTTCTTGGATAAGTTGGTTTTTGATTTCGGACACTTGGGCGTTGTAGGGGGATAGAATAGCAATACTATGTTGATTTATTTTGGAGTTCTTCACAAGTTGTTCGGCAAGCAAAACCTATGATAAGTTAAAAACATGAATGAGTGTAACAGTTGCATGGCAAATTTTAACCTTTAGGTTGGTGATGAGGTTGTAAAGCCTTACCACAGCATCCTTCTCCTCCATATTGGCTTTGGAGTTTTCATTTCCTTTTGCTGTGCTCACAACCAAGCTGATCTCCTGTCCAACGATGTGGCCAAACGCAATGTGAGTCTGCTTTGCGCCAACCTGAAGGACACTGGTTGACTGATTCACTTCAGTAATCAGTTTTTCTTTGTAGAACGCATATGATGGGAAACTGCATATGTCTTCATGCTATAAGAATGAATAATTGAACATCAATGTATACATATTCATGAGTATCTGTGTACCCAATGGCGCCATAGCATTTCACAACAATAAACACATTGTATAATGTTAATAAATTACAAATCTAAATGGATTCAACATTTTTTGATCAACAATCATCAGATTGGATAATGGAATTAGACTACAACTCTATATGGTTTTAATTCAAAATTAATTTGATCACTCATAAATCCGACAGTATAATGTAAATTAGATTTAAATCTAAATTAATTCATAGCAGAAAAAATGCTTACCATTCTGTATTGAGTATCCAACATTACTGTCTGCGATGCAAGGTCAAAGTAGCGCTCAAAAAGAGACTTTGACATTCCCAACTTTCTCACAACTTTATTTTTAACAATGGGACGTAGTTGTTTATGGTCACCAATCAATACAATCTAGAAAGTGAAAAGAAGTTCCAAATTTGGCCATCAATATTAATCACTTTCTAAGTATACAGCGGTTAATTAAAGTAAGTTAACCGTTTGGAATTACCTGGATTTTTTAAAGCAAAACTGGGTCAACAAATTTGATCTGACCTTCAACTAAGTCACAACAATAAACAAACACAGTCTGTGTAAAATAATAAGATAATTGAGTTATGGTCAACTTTACTGGCACCCCTGAAATGTTTGTCATGTAAAATATCTCCTGAAAAAAAAATGTTTTGTGAAACAGATTTGATTTCATGAGTTTGATACAGAACAGCACAGGATAAAACAATAACAATAAAATAAAGAAATTTAAGGAAAATTACTTACATTTAATCAATTGAATAATTGCTTTAAGCAGGTTCAAACACTGTTCACATGGCAACACTGAATTATGCCGGCAACATGAACTCTGATTTTCCTTTTCAAAATAATAGCACTCGTAATTCATTACAATAATCATTGTTAATTCATTGCATAGATAGATAGTGGGTCCATGTTCAAATGTTGCTAAAATTCGTCTATTGTTGGATAAAATAGAATCTAGTGAATGTTTTTTTAAATGTAATTGTTTTCACATGAGACACTGACAATACAGCCTATTCAATAAAACTCTGTGTGTAACGTATTTGCTACTGTTTTTAATGAAAACTTGTTATTGAAAACATGTTAAATGTTTGTCTATAGCATTCAGACTGGATACCTAAACATACAAATGCTAAAAAATTTATTTTAATTGTTTGTCTGACAGGGTTAGCCTATAGACCAGGGGTCTCCAACCGTGTTCCTGTAGAGCCACCATCCAGACTGTTTTCACTACAATCTCAATTTAGCACACCTGGTTCTACTAATTAGCTGGATGAAGAGCTGTATGAGGCTGAATTATTTGCAGTTGAATTGAAAACCTACACGATGGTAGCTCTCCAGGACCGGAGTTGGAGACCCCTTCTATAGCCCTTATAATGTGACCGGCTACTTGACAGGATGTGCTGTGCTAAGCCCTAAGTCCTTTCTCCATTTTACTTACTTATTTTTACAGACAGACAATGATGCAGAGAGCACAGAGAGAGGAGATATAGAGAGGAGTGAGATAGAGAGAGGAAATGAGGAAATGAGGAAAGAGGAGGAAAAGAGGTAAGACAAACAGAAAATGAAGAAACAGAGACATTTAGTAAACTTTATAAATTTCAACCATATTATTCCTTCTGGAGTCTTTTTAACAAGAACTTAGATTAACGTATGAATTAAATAGTGATTGTGTGACCTATGAGAGAACAACCAGTGATACCCTTGGTACCATCAAATGATAGCCTATAGCGATGTCATCAGGATACACATACACCGGTCGGCCGTAGTCCACCTTACTGGTGACCGCCTCATTGTCCACCTGATCACAGAATTGATAGTTTACCTCTTTTTTATCACTACACCCCTGATGGTGAAGATAAGAGAGTTCTCTGGAAGAATCAGAAATGTTATTATCCCCCAAATTAAGAATGCTTAACGGAACACGGCCATCTCCAAATACATTGGCATCCGTGTTAAAACCGTTCTAAAAGGTTCTTAAGACATTTTCTGCTTTTGAAACTGTCAAGAAACTCCAGGGACTTAGTGGCAAGCATAACATAGATCAGAGAAGCGTTCAAAGGATGGTATCAACTGTGTAAAAACACCATGTAGAACATCCACAAAGGCTGACCTGGAGCAATCTGGAGTGATGGTTTCAAATTGCTTTATGAGCGAAGACCATACAGGACAACACTGCTGAAAAGAAAAACACAAAAAAGCATGACAGATCTTTCCTAAACCTACTGAGAGAAACCACAATCCTTCTGGGAGAATGTTCTTTGGAGAGATGAAAGTGGGGCTCTTTGGCAATGCAGACAAACTGAAACGAACACTCCAGACCCCTAAACATCCCAAAATCATTGTGGCTGCCATGTAAATCAACAAAAGAATGGACGGTGTATGTCTATTGCTGTGACATAGATGGAGATCAGATCAAATTTTATGAACAATTTATGTAGAAATCCAGGCAATTCTAAAGGGGCTCACATATTTTCATTGCCACTGTACGGATGACTTACTAAACATACAAAACTTGGCATGCCAAAACAACAATGGTGCAGTTAAGATTTAGTTTAAGGTAAAATAATGTTGTTTAGTCCTTTTGAGAAATGTGTTTTTATCTGTTTTTATCAAAACCCTTATATATACGCAAACCCACACACAAACTACAACACATGTTATTTTAAAAACAGTAGAGCAGGGCATTCTCAGTGTGGCAACTAATGTGAATATTAGTGTCAAGTGCCTTGAGCAAGAGAACAGGGCACTCTTCCCTTTGGCCTAAAGATCAAATCTCAATGAAGAGGACATCTCCCCTGTGTTGGGTGCTGTCTTTCGGATTGGACGTAAACGCATGTCCTGAAACTCTGTGGTCAGGAAAGATGGTATGGCACTTATTGTAAGAGTAGGGGTGTTAACCCTGGTGTCCTGGACAAATTTCCAATCTGGCCATCATAACATCTTGTCAACCTAATCATCGGCAGCTTTTAGTTGGCTCATTCATTCCCTCTCTTCTCTGTGTAACTACTTCCCAGGTCGTTTCTCCCAATAAGACTGACTTGCTGCTACATGATTGGCTGATTAGATATTTTTCTTTTAAGGGCAGTTGAACTGGTGTACCTAATGAAGTGGCCGGTGAGTGAATCCTGTATATAATGTTTCTTTTTGCATTTGTAACCAGTGTCTAACAGCAATAAGGCATCTTTAGTAGTTGTGCAATGTTGCCAATCAGTGTTGAACAGTACGGCATTACTTACAGTAGTAATATATTATTTTAATATTATTACTTTTCCCAGTAATGAGTATTTAAATAAGAATTAAAATTTCCAAAACTGTAATTATATTACAGTTACTAATCCAAGTAACGTTCCGTTACTGCATGCATTGCCAGAACACGATTCAATGTTTTATGTTTTATATGACTAGTGTAAACCGTCGGAGAGACTGTTGATGTATTTTTCATTATTGTTCTAAACATTTCACTGGCTACCTGTGGCATCACGTATTCACTTTAAGGTATTGCTGCTAACATTTAAAGCATTAAATGGTCTTGCCCCTCAATATCTGGCTGACTTACTCCACCCTTACCGCCCTGCCCGGTCCCTTAGATCAGTTGAACTTGGTTTATTGTCCGTCCCTCGTTTCCGGTTGTCTACTGTAGGTGGAAGGTCATTTAGTCTTAATGCTCCTAAACTATGGAACTCCCTACCTCTCACAATACATAGTGCCTCATCCATGGCTAAATTCAAGACCGAGTTAAAGACATATCTATTTAACATGCATTTTGAATGATGTGATTATCTGTTTTCATGTGACTGTAATGTATGTCTGAATGTCTTGTAGTGTATAATGTAAAGCGGCCTTGAGCTATGGAAAGGCGCTATATAAATAAAACTTCTTCTTCTTCTTCTTAAACATAAACTGTTAACGGTTTGATATTATTGTTCCAATAAATTAGATTAAGTTTTAAAAGGCATGTTTATACGGATATAAAAGCGAAAGTAATATGGTAATATGACAAGTTATCGAAAAGTAACAAAAAGTAATTAGTTATAAGACATATTATTACTTTTAAAAGGAGTAATAAGTAAAATGTAACTTATTACACTTCCTGAGTATCTTGCCCAACACTGTTGCCAATATACAGTGGCTCTCGAACATTTAGACCTTGTTTGGACTTTTCAACAATAAGTCAAAATGGAAATAGAATGTTTTGCCACGGATCAACATAAAAGTCCATAAAGCAAAAGGTAAAAGGTCTTGAAATTGTCCTAAATGAATATATAAATCACTGTTACGTCCCCCAGTATAGAGAATAGGTACCTGGGCTTACCTTGTCCAGTGTTAGTGTTTCTGTGCTATGTTTCTGTTCTGTGTGTTTGTTCTGTTCAGTTTGTGTTTCCCCCACAGGTGGTGCAGATCCCCTCATCAAGCCAATCATCACTGTCTCCTCCCCTTCGTTTTTCCAGCCCAGCTGAATCCATTCTACATTACCCATCATACCCTTCCCTTCAGTATAATTGCCATCTGTGTGTGAGGTTGCCTTTGTGGAAGTCCTCTCTGGGTACTGCCTTAGGTGTGGTTGGAGTGAAATGTGTTTGTAGTGGCAGTTTGTATATTCAGTGTGTAGTAGTTGTAGAGTGAGAGCTGTGTTTGGTTGCTAGTGTGATAGGCCTATTAGTGTGCAAGAGTGTTGTGGTGTTTAGATCTGTTTATGTTGTACAAGTCCTAGTGTATATTTTACATGTTTCCTTTTTGTCTTCCCAGGGGAAAAGGGACGCACTTGGGAGTGTGTTAGGCAAGACGCCCTGGGCTTACCAAACCCGAAGGGTAACTCCCATGTTAAAGACACTAGGCAAGACCTGGACAGACCACACCTGTACTTTGAAAAAGGCGCCTCATTCGTGTGCCAGTATAGGTTTAGTTTCAGCGTGGGTTAGTTTAGAGCAGGTAAGGGGTGGCCGTTGTTTTAGGTTATTTGCTTTGGTCCTGTTCAGCCCCATTTCCCATTACATATTATTGATATTATTATCATTTTATTTACCGTGGCAAATAAAAGCCCTAGATAAACGTTACTTCGGTTATTGTGTCCTTGCTTGCACCTACAACCCCATACCTCTTTTGCTGACCCCAGGGTGTCCTGTACAGTGGGTTTGACATCCCACTCCCCTTCTGGGGAGCAATGCATAACAATCACTAAATAAATCAGGTAAAGCAGCACATTCTGACAACAAGCCCACCAACTCTGAACACTGCTGAGCCAATTTTTTCAGACCCAAAGGCTCTATAATATTCTAGCATACCTTTTCTGGCCTGTTGCTGACCAATGGGATAAGGGCTTGAGGTTCCGTTGCCATGGCACATTCATCAATGAGGATCTGCCGTGCACTGACTGTCTTAACCAGGTTAGGGGTGGAGGCTGCTGTACACGTGCACAGTATGACATCGTGTTTTTTTAGCTCATGCACACGAGCTTCATTCAGAAGTTTTTTGTATCTAGATAAAAAAAAGACCAAATGGAAAGTATATACTTAACATCAACTGTATCAGCAGAATATTATTATTAATATTTCAAATAAATAAGTGCATCTTTACTCACTTCTCAATTTCTTTGTCTGTCAACTCCTCCCCTTTTTTTATCCTCTTATCAAAGTATTTTATTTCACTGGAGTATGGAGTATGTTGATCCCGTATACGATGATGCATGGTAATACCTCTAAAATTGGTACAGTGTGAGATAACAAATAAATGTAAAATTGCATGAACTGTTTAATCAAAAGCAGGTGGAGACAACAATCAGAATGCAGGTATCCCAACCCCATTATTAAATATGTTAGCGAAGGATCCCCTAGGAAAACAGACCACGTGGGGTCCACGTAGGGCAGTGGGCTAAGTCGCTGCATTTCAGGACAGTCTACTTCATGATTGTCACAGGTTCGAGCCTGAATATGGTTATCTGACTTTCCCCGGAGCTCCTGTACGAGGCAGGACAAATTGGCATAGCGCTGCCCGGGATTTGGGTTAGATAAAACAGATTATATATCCTGCCACGTTGTTCTCCAGCGACTCCTTGTGTCCAGATTGGGCGCCTGTAAATTCAACCACGGAAGTACAGTTGGTGAAGCTGATCGTCCCGTGCATGATCTAAATAAAGTCTTCTGTGTTGGATTCACAGTCCGAAAAGAATCGGCAGCTTGGCGACATGTGGTTGGATGAACAATGTGCGTGCCCCTCACCATCCCACAGATCTGTCCAAAGAGTTGTGGAGCTGCCAACAATGCAGGGTAAGAGGAAACTGGGAAGGGAGGAAAATGGGAAAGAAGGACTAAAGGAATCAGGAGGTGGGGTATACAGTTGTATGCAATGTTTGGGCACCCCTGTAAAAAAATATGTTACAATGAATCCTTCTATGAATGGAAGTTCAACAAAATTGAACATGGTGTATGTAAAACATTGCAAAGGGATTTTAGTTTTGCCCAATGCAACGTGGAGTGGTCAATGCAATGGTAATCATAGTATATTAGCCATATAACCCACTTACTGCTATAATAAAACCAGATATTAATGCACTTGTAAAACAAGCATTTTTTGTCATTCCAGTGGCATATGGAATCATAAACCACAGTGTTAAGCTGCCAGCATTAAGGTTTAAAACCACTTTTGAGTATATCTGAGTTCGTGTCGCAGGCATTATATACTGTTGCCATGCGAACGGGCTCTGGAGTGCATATTTAATCGCGATACGCATATTGTTACAGCCCTACTTAGAATTGTAGGTGATTAGCAAGTTAGCTTTTCATTTATTTGGCTGGTTCAGTGTAGACAGGACATAATGGACCATTGTTTATGCACGCATTGTAAACACATGGCAGAACTGTTGCTCTGTTTGTAATACCGGTATTTAAATGCACTTCAATTCAATGTAACAAATAGTTCACTCCATAAAATCAACCATATCTGAAGCATGTTTTGCAGATATTCATGTAGGTTATTTTACGAGCAAACTAGTCAGTGGATGGCTTTCTGAACCCATCACCTGTTTTACATTTGAGAGACAGTGAACTCTAAGTTTACTTTTAGAAAGAAGGACATCCATGGCACTCTTCTTAAAATTATAAAAAGCCTTTAATATTTCTGGCTATATCATAATAGAAAATTTTTAACATATGGGAAGAAGCTACCCACGCTTAGCAGCACAAAAAGCGTTCTTCAGGGTATGCTTCCCAAACAAACAGTTCCCCCTCTTATTTTCTATGCACTAATTAGAGACACCTGAGTGACATGGTAAGAAACCACATGAAGCATGCCAAACAAATCCACTAGGTGGCTGGCTGTAAATGTTCATATGCAACAAACAAAAGAGACAGTCCACTGTTAGGCCATATATCATAAATATCCACATACAGAATACACTAGGTGGCTAAATTGTGAATTAAGACCAAACAAATTCATATATAAAGAAAATTATCACAAAATGGACTGAAATCTAAGTCCTGGGTACACTGGTGCCTGTAAATCATTTATATAAAATGTTTCTCTAATTGATTGCCACCCTGAACATTCTTTCTGATTGTTTCTAAACCCTCAAATATTAGACCTTTTGGATGTTGTTGTGGGCATGTTTACTTTGTTTGGGTTGCAAAAGCATACCTGAGTTCTGGCTTTGCACACTCTTGGCGAAGTGTCCTGGCACACAGCTGAATGACACTGCCTGGGTATGGATAATCCAGCATCTCCATTTGTTGACTGTACACCCTAAGGGGTTTCAAGCTGTCACCAAACTTCAGCAGGTACTCTACAGAAAAAAAATTAATAGAATGATACATAGAACGTTCTGTATGAAACTCTGATTGTGATTTATCGTGTGGCTTTATTATACCTCATGTTGTGCTAACACTTTCAGCAACTTACCAGCAACAACATCAACAGACTTATTGGACGGTCCACAGTAGAGAATAACTTCCTTTTTCTGTTTGTCCCTGGGATCTTCAAATATTCTAGGGTTTCTGGAGTTGACTTGAAGGAACCAGTACACAATGTACACTCCTACGACAGTCTTTCCGGTCCCTATAAAACAGGTGTGATGGATTTAGACCAGAAGGTCTAGCCATGGGTCACAAAAAAGCTCCTGATATTCTTGCAGTGTGTTTTAACCTACCAGGTGGGCCCTGTATGAGTGTGAAGTTGCTATTTAGAGCTTTCTCCAAAGCATCATATTGAGTCTCATTCAGCTTTGGAAGACACTCTGGCACCTCTTCTCTTTTCATATGGTATCGTGGAACAACCACTTGTGAAGCTAGAATCCCCAAAATATAAAAATAATACATTTACACGTTTTCTTCAAAAACAATAATGTGAAAACTAAATTCCCATAGATGTACAAAGGTGTACTGCAATGGGACTGATTCAGCCTTGACATGGTGTTTATTAATGTATAAAGTAAAGCCTACCTCCTTTAGGAAGATCTTTTCCTAAGGCGATATTCTGAACAAGCTCATTTGCAAATAAAATGTTGTTCACTGCCATTTCCTTACGTCTAGACAGTAGAACATTGAAATCATGAATTACTGTATGTACAATGACACTGTAGGTATGGGAAAATTGTATCCAGTAAATTCAACAACATTATTACTTTATTTGCATTGTAAATCATGGTGCACAAGTAACAAGTTTTCTAAAAAGGTTTCTTGATAAATCTATGATAAGCACCATTTTCTATATTATAAATTAAATAGGAAACCATAAAGTGTTATAGAATAATTCCAATTGTTCAATCAAATTATGTTACAAAGTAAATGAATACATACACATCTGGTAGAAGCTTTGATATTATCTCCACTGTGTATTTTGTCTTACTCTTGTAGACACACTCTGGAATTGTATCAATGGGCAGATGGTTGATGTAGAAATGCACTGTTCTGTCTTGTTTTGTAGAGTTCTTCTTTGGATCAACGAACTTGGTTGTAACACCATGGGCCACCCAAATGTAGTTTTTAGAGAATACCCTTTTTCGGATGCATAGTAAGCACTTGTTAAGGTTGCATTCAATGGCCCAATCTTTAATGTGTTTGAGAGGAAGGATGAAAGTTCCTTCTAGTTTCTTCTCCAGCATGTTTTTCCTCAGTTCAAGCCTCAGTTCCTCAATGATAATACTGTCACTTTCATCCACAGCATTGGCTACAGACTCCATCTCACAAAGTGGTTTCCAGATTCTCACATACTCATCAAGGGTGTTATATACACTCTTGGATGGGCGATGTGCAGACTTGGAGAAGCATGTTATAGGACTGTGGGCGTGGTTTACACAAACCTCAAATGTTGGTTTGATGCTAGTAATGTGGGCATGGTTTGTACAGTTTTCAATAGTTGGTTCGATGCACACCAACTGAATAGTGGGTGTCCAATAACCTTTATTTCTTTCAGAGATCATTTGGACTTGAAGTGTGTCTCCTGTCTTTAAAACAAGTGTAAGATCAACATAATGATCTTTTTGTCCATGTGCAGAGCTGTGAGTGTCTTTACACGCTTCATTACAACACTTTGTTGCATGTTTTAGATCAGATTCCTTTGTTCTGGCACTTAGTATTTGAGATGTTGCTTCATTCCAGTTATCATTGTCAATTGCATCAACAATGGCTTGCCATGTTATTGCTGGAAGCATGGTGCATGCATTAAAATGTTTTACTTTTTTAAGTTCTTGCTGAGTTTTGGCAATGTCAAATGAGTAGACTCTTTTTTTCCATGTTAGCGTTGTGTAATTCTCGTAGTGAAGTGGTTGATCATCTAGTTGCAAATCTCTGTACAGAACAGGCAAACTTTCTGGGAATGAGACAGTGTTCAAGGGCAATGACAGCTTGACACTTTCGCCTACTGAAACATCAATGACAAAAGCTAACATCAAATAATTTTGATTTTTAATGTCCATTGCAAATGAGATCATCTCTGCCTTCTTTTCATATTCATTGGCACTCTTGTAACTTTCTTCATTCTTCTGACACAGAATGTCAATCTCTTCTGGAGAATATTTGACTGGATATTTAACGGGATTCATGGCAGATTGTAAAAGCCTCTGCAAGATAACGTCCATATAGCGCCGTATGGGAGAAGATGCCTGGGTATAGGACTTCAGACGCAAGGAATAGTGCCCAACTTTTGCCTCTGGGGATGAATTGGAAGTAATGACATAGGCTTTGTCAAAACAATTCCTAAACTTCAACATCACTGGAAGTAGTTGGGGATAGATATCATCAGTGGATATCAGATCAATTATTCTGTCAATGTCAAGTCTCCTGTTATCGGCATTTGATACAATATCATTCCACACGTCTGTTAGAACAGAGAAGCTTTTGCCCTCTGAGACTTCATGATCATGGTCGATGTCAAGGTTGTGCCTCAGTGAGGACAGTGGTATGATGTCTTTGTATTGCTCCTTCAAGTCTTCAACCATATCAAGGTCAGGTCCTTTTTGACATCGAAGGGGAGTGCAGTTCATGGTTTCTTCTGCATTGAGCAGATATTCAGACACAGAATTGTTGAACAGAACACTAAGCTCCTCAATCATCAGATGAGATCTTCTTTCCCCCGCCTTTTGATCAGCATCCAGTGGTTTATAGGTCCAAACCTTGCCCAGCCTGGTCTTTCTTTGCTCTTTGGCAAAACAATATGCCACAGCGACGCAATCCTCTAATGTATCAAACTTTGCCTCTTCTCCTGACCGTTTACGGATGATTTGTTCTGCCTTTTCATAAGACAACTTTTTATCAGAATTGATCTGAGAAAACTGGAAGGTCTTTTCTCTGATTTGGTGTGTTTTTTTGTCAACGGTCAACATTAATGAAATCACCATTCGATCTTGTCCAGGCAGGAGACTGAAGGAATTGATGGTAACTGATCTTGGGAACATGTATTCTGGTTCTTTTTTCGGACTGTAAAATGTAGCACCACGTTTACGTGCATAATTATCCAAAGAATCACCAACTTTCACAAAACATGCCACGTCAACTATGTGAACTCCAAGCTTGTAATCACCATCGCTTTCAATGACAGTGATTGCATCGTCCAAGTCTTGTGAGTACTTTGAGTCAACAGTGAAAGTAGTCATCATTCTGAGGTCCTGTCTGTTGGCTTTTTCAGTGTCGTTCCAGTTACACTGGTCAGCTAAAACATGTCTTGTAGGCGATGATGGTTCAACTTTAAATTCAGAGTCTAAAATCTTTATGGCCTCCTCAAATGTTGATCCTATGGGAACAATGTCTATCACTTTTCCTAATGGGAAGAGATACTTTTTATTTTTTACATGGTTATGTTTCCAGCAAAACACATCCACCATAAAGATATGATTCTGCTTAATGTCTTCATTAAGGTATTGATAACTGACAATCTTCCATTCTCCAGCTTTGTGTTTCCATACTGGAATGACATTGTGATCCTTGGTGCTGGATAAGGTACATATTTTGGTGGTTTTATTATTAAGAGGTACCATAATTTTTCTGTAAAATGGACTTTCAGAATTCCTATTGTATTTATAGATATCTTTATCTTCAAACGTACAAGCAAACACACGTCGGGTTTCAGCTTCCTTAACGGTGCCTAGCACTTTTCCCTGTAATTGGCACTTATCATTACCCACTATTTCCACCACCACTTCATCACCATCAAAGGACTTGCCAAGATTATAAATACCATTGATATTAATGTGCTTAGTTGGGTTGTCAAATGGTATGATATAACCTGCGTTACGGTTCTCCATTACCAATTCACCATGTTTGTAAATATTTGGCTGCTCTCTTGACTGCTGTAACCAGGCCTCTCTTTCATCTTTGCTACTATCATATAGTCTTTTCCATTCGTCAACCTTTTCTGATTCTAAACTGTCTTCATCAGATGTACTGTAGTCTTCCACGTTTTGCTCCTCTTGTAACTCTTGGAGAATTGAATCCATGATGATCTCTGGTTCAAATATGCTTTCTGACCTTTGGAATTTGGAGATTTCCTTTATTTCGTCTTCAATGAAGTCATTGGTAAGTTGTTTTGGTTCAGCACTTCCCTTAGTTATACAGTGGTCAATGTAGTTCCTCCAGATTCTTGAGCACCTTCCAAAGTAGCAGAGAGCAGCAGCATCTCCAACTACAACCACCTGTGATTGGGCCCTGGTCATGGCTGTGTTCAGCACGCGAGCATCATTGAAGAACTCCACACGGGAGTCAGAAAGGTGAATGCTGTCACGGTTTTGAACGGCTGTCATGACTATTGCTCTGAACTGTTTACCTGGGAAGAAATAATATATTTTTTGGGTTAAAGACGCATTCATAAAAATAGTTTTAGTCACAAATTTAAAAAATAAAAAACATATTACAATATTAACCATCTCAATCATGTTCTGTAACGGTAAATACCTTGCACATTGGCTATATTTTCCACAGTCACTTGGCCAAACAATCTTTTTCGTAGAGCTTTCCTGATTATTGAAACCTTTAAAAAAACAGACATAATGAGATAGAAATGTTTTTTATTCAAATCTATTTAATTAATTTAAATGTTAAGCCTGCATAATTGTGGTCAGTACCTGAATTAGGAGGTAGATACACTGATCAGCCATAACATAAAGACCACTGAAAGGCAGGGTGGGAAATTAACAACCACCACCCGCCAAATTTGCCAAAAGAACTTTTTTGAAAAATTCCTCCCAAAACTTCATAGCGAATAATAATAAACAACACATATAATCTCATGACTCCAGATGCTCTGATTCTGATTGGACATCAACCATATATTTAGTGGGCGCATCGTCTGGTTGGCCTATATCTAAAAATCTCAAAAATCATCTAAAAAATTACGTCTCACGAATCAAGTGTATTATGTTAAAAGTGGGTAGTGTTGTGCACTAGACACAGACAAACTACTGCTTTCTTTTTGGTTGGTATGTTTCCTTCGTTAGCAAAAATGTGGCGGCATATCCCTGGGGTAAAAAGGCCAACCACAGTAATAACAGCAGCATCAGCCTAAGACGACACTAAACCTGTCAAGGCGAAGAGGTAATGGTTATTTTCGGAAAGGTGGTGACAGGATGACACAGGAAAAGTGTGGGATAAGTTAGTATATGACAAAGAAATGGGGCAAATATACTATTCGTGCTGACATCACCATTCATCGGACAAACAAAAGACAAATCCATTTATTATAGGAACAAAAAAACTCAAGCTTGAAGCTGTTAGGGACAATGAGTCATCAAAGTGTCTTCAAAGATGTAATGCAACCGAACAGGAGAAGACATGTCCCCTAGAAGACAGTGTAGCCATGAAAGCAATATCATCCATGCAAATAGCACAACTCGACAGGATGAAAATCCTGTTCAGAAACGTCCATGTGATTGGAAAAAAAAGGGAGACCATTCCACGGCTATGTTTGGATGTGCGAGTAAATATTTAAAAGGTATGAGTCTTTAAAAGGATGATGGAACATGTAAATAGGTCCTAACTAAATAATATTAGCTAGCTAGCTTTTTGTAGCTAGCTATATTTGACAGTAGCTAGCTTCTCTCCAATGAGTGTTTCTTAGAAGATGCAGTTGATGAAACTTGAATGTGTTTCTAATTATATTTTAGGGTGGATGAAAAGACGGGCCTGCCGGTAGGAAACACTTACAGAAATCATAAACAAGTAAGAGTTTTCATGTTCTATAAGACAACTCAAAGAGAGAATCTCAAATGCAAAGTACCTGGCAATCATGTCAGATGGTATGTGAGATTGTGCCTGGAAGGAAAAGTTGAGGCCCAGTTTGTGGGAATTCAGGTACTTGAAAAGGCAGATGCAGAGAACATCAGTGATGCAATAAATAGCATGATGAGAACAGTCTGTCGAGCAGGCAGCCAAGAAGAGAACAAGAGCACAGCAAAGGTAAATGAATGGCAGGAGAAACTGGTTGCTGTTGCAACAGATGGAGCATCAGTGGTGACAGGGTCCAAAACAGGGGTAGTTAGCAGGCTGCGGTGCAATAAGTCCTACATGCTAGGCCTCCATTGCATGGCCCATCACCTTGAGCTAGCATTCAAAGACACAATGAAGAGCAGCAGCATATACATACAAGCAGGTGGAGGATCTCCTATCTGACTATGTGTTCTACCACAAGATCCCATTGAACAGGGCCAACCTCAAGAGCAGCTTCAGGGTGTTGGGACTGAGGCCGCTCATACCAACATAAGTAGGAGTCACAAGGAGGATCTCTTGCCTTCTGAGAGCCCTAGACCATTTCCTTAGAGGGAACATGGGGATTCTTCTGCACCTAGAGCAGGTAATAGCTTGTAGATGTTGTAGGCTAATTTGTTTATACAGCGGGTGAAATAAGTATTGAACACGTCACCATTCTTCTCAGTAAATATATTTACAAAGGAGCTATTGACATGAAATTATCACCAGATGTTGGTAACAACCCAAGTAATCCATACATACAAAGAAACCAAAACAAATAAGCTCTGAAAAAGTATTGAACATGCTTACTGATATTCATTTTATACTTTGTACAAAAGCCTTTGTTGGTAATGACAGCTTCAAGATGCCTCCTGTATGGAGAAACTAGTCACATGTATTGCTCTGGTGTGATTTTGGACCATTCTTCCACACAAACAGTCTTCAAATCTTGAAGGTTCAGTGGGCTTCTTCTATGACTCTTGAGCTTCAGTTCTTTCCATAGATTTTCAATGGGATATAAGTCAGGTGACTGGCTGGGCCATTCTAGCAGCATTATTTTCTTTCTTTGAAACCAATTGAGAGTTTCCTTGGCTGTGTGTTTGGGATCATTGTCGGTAACACTTTATAATAACCATCATTAATAGATGGTAAATTGATAGTTAATTAATGTTTAATAAATTATTTCACTATTTACAAATAGTCATTTAACTGTTAACAAACAAGAAAATGATAATGTTTATACATTATTATTAATGCTATAAATTAACAGTTTATTGTTGCACACATTATATCATTTATATACAATATCAGTTATCAGGTAATGAGAAACCATTTATAAAAAATCTATAAACATTACCTAAATAGATGGACCAGATATTTCCATTACTTTGTTAATGGATACTAATTGGTTTGTAAACCGTATCCAAACAGTGTTCCTGATAAGACAAACTATTATCAGTGCACAAATCAACATTTGATTTAATGGTGCCAAATTAAGTTACTTGATGCTTTCTAGACCACTTATCATTGATCATTATCCCTGGTGTCCTGGACAAATTTTCAATCTGGCCCTCATGGCAACCTAATCATCCCTATCTCTTAATTCGTTCATTCTTGTCTCCCCCACTTCTCCCCAGGCCGTTGCTACAAATGAGAAAGTGTTCTCAGTCAACTTGTCTGGTAAAATAAAGGTAAAACTAAACTAAACTAATGTTTAGATACGGTTTACAAACCTATTCGTAAATATTTACAAAGGGTTGGGAATACCTGGTCCATCTATTTAGGTAACATTTATAGATGTTTATAAACAGTTTCTTAAAGGTTTATAATTTGTTTTAAATCAATAACCAATAACTTATATTGTATATAATTGCTATAATGTTTGCAACAACAAACAGTTAATTTATAGCATTAATAATGATTAACAAACATTACTAAATATAATTATATTGTTTGTTAATAGTGACATAAATACTTGTTAATAGTGAAATAACAATTTATTAAACATTAGTTAACTATGAAATTACCACCTATAAATGTTGGTTATTATAAAGTGTTACCTCATTGTCTTGCTGAAATAACCACCCTCATTTCATCTTCATCATCCTAGTAGATGGCAGCAGATTTTTGTCAATTTTTTTGTAAAAAAATTGCCCATTCATCCTTCCTTCAATTATGTGAAGTTTGCCAGTACCATTTGCTGAAAAGCAGGCCCACACCATAATGTTCCCACCTCCAAACTTCACTGTTGGTATGGTGTTTCTTGGGTGTTTTAAGGGTGATGTGCAGTGCCAATACTCCTCCAAACATGGTGTGTATTATGGCATACAAACAGTTCAATTTTGCTCTCATCTGACCACACTATATTCTCCCAGTTTTTCACTGGCTTTTCCAAATGTTGTTCAACAAACTTTAAACAAGCTTCAACATGCTTTTTTTAGAGTCTTGCATGGTGAGCATGCATACAGGCCATGGCGGTGGAGTGCATTACTCACTGTTTTCTTTGAGACAACAGTACTTGCTAATTGCAGGTCTGTTTGAAGCTCTCCACAAGTGGTCCTTGGCTCTTGGACAACTCTTCTGATTATTCTATTGACTCCTCTGTCAGAACTGTTGTGAGGAGCCCCTGGTCGAGAAAAAAATATGGTGTAATGATTGTCTTTCCACTTCTGTATTCTGGCCCCAACAGTGCTCACTGGAACATTCAGAATCATGCAAATGTGCCTATAACCAATGCCATCATTATGTTTTGCAACAATTAGGTTGCGAAGGTCTTGAGACAGCTCTTTGCTTTTACCCATCATGAGATGTGTCTTGTGTGACACCTTGGCAATGAGACCTTTTTGCAGGCCATCAATGTGGACTGAACCAGCTGATATTAATTTGCACTGACAGGGGGCTGGATTGCATTTTAATTACTGATGGTTTTCAGCTGTTGTCTTGGCTTTCCATGCCTTTTTGCACCTCCCTTTCTTCCTCAATACTTTTTCCCTAAGTCATTTTACATTCTTAAACATACTTTAATTTCTGAACTCATTAGTTCTGGTGTCTTTGTATGTATGGATTAGTTGGGTTGTTACCAATATATGGTAACAATGTCTTGTCAATAGCACCTTTGGAAATATATTTACTGAGAAAAATGGTGACATGTTTAATACTTAAACAATGTATGTACTGTCTCTTCAGTGACAGGGGATACATTGATGTTGGTTCGGTATCAAACACAGCATACATGAAACTACCTGGAGCAAACAAATGCAACGCTATGCATGCATTCTGTGAAACTGTAGGCACATGACTTTGATGTGGGCACTGTAAACATACTGCTCAAGATGTTGACAAAGATACTTCAATCCCTCCACTGATAAACTATAAGCCAATGGCGACTCCTAGAATGGTGACACATTTGTCAATCGAGAATTGATTGGTAAGAAGGCGGTGCTTTTATTCAGGTTAATCTGTTACTCGACTATAACTTGCTCCGGAGCAGGTTAAGGTTTGCAGCATAAGTTACCATGGCGATGTAACCCGGTAACAGGTGAACCATCATTGTGATACTGAAAACCCAGGGTTAAACATGAAGTTAGCTCGCTAACGCCAAATCTTGCTTCGTAGTATAGACTCAGGTGTGTGATGGCAGTGGGTGGGTAGTGTCTTGTTAGTATTAGTGGTTTTAATAATACATGTTTGTTTTTTTTTGTATTCTCTCTCTGCCATACAGACCGGACAACTGCCTCTGGTGCTAACATGGACCTGGTGCCAGACCAATGACTATCTTGAAGGCCAGTGTCTACCAGAGTGACATAAAGAATATGTCCTGGCCTGAGATACACAGGAACATCAAACATCTGTGCCCTGACCCTCTGCGGCTGATCGATGTCATCCTGACCCTGCCAGCCTCATCAGCGGATTATGAGCGTAGATTTAAATGAATGAAGCAAGCGACTGAAGGTCAAAGCTGAAATCCGACACTTTATCAGATCTTCTCACAGTTAAACTCTCAAATACCTCCATAGAGGATTACGACCCCACCCCAGCCATTCAGATGTGGCATCAAGCCACTGTTAGGAGAAGGCCAGACTTTATGGAGGGGAGAAGAGGAAGAAGAGCACAGAATGCTGAAGAGGAAGAGCCTGAAAAGGAGTCCTGAGTATATTTACTCACTGGATTGTCCTGCGAAATATGTGTCACTGTTTATTCATCACATCTCATGATGTTATTAGTAGAGCTTTTGTAGTTACACAACCATGGATGGCCACCAGCATGTGCATCGCCTACCTGGGCAACACATGGCACCAGGCAGCGTGATGCTTTGGGAAATGTTCTGCTGGGAAACCTTGGGTCCTGACATTCATGTGGAGTTTACTTTGACACGTACCACCACCCAACGCATTGTTGCAGACCATGTACACCCTTTCATGGACACAGTATTCCCGGATGGCATTGGCCTATTTCAGCAGGATAATGCACCCTGCCACAAAGCCAAAATGGGCCAGGAATGGTTTGAGGAACGCAACAAGTTCACGTTGTTGACTTGGCCTCCAAAATTCCCAGATCTCAATCCAATCGAGCATCTGTGGGATGTGCTGGTAAAACAAATCTGATCCATGGAGGCCCCACCTCGCAAATTATAGGACTTAAAGGACCTGCTGTTAACGTCATGTGCCAGATACCACAGCACACCTTCAGAGCTCTAGAGGAGTCCATGCCCCGACAGGTCAGAGCTGTTTTGGCGGCAAAAGTGGGACCTACACAAAATTAGGCAGGTGGTCATAATGTAATGGCTAATCAGTGTATATTTCTTGTTTGAACTGTTAATTCTAAATGTAAGATATGTATTAGGTTTCCTAATCCGTGTGTATGTCAATTGATAAGTATCTACCTGATAGCCTTCAGAGAGAACACATATTGAGCTTTGATCTTGACTCCCCCATGTGTCTGGCCAATCTTGGAGTAGATTTTGCACTATTTCAACCACACTTTTAGCCTCTTCATGGTTAAACCATGACATGGACCTGTTGTCCAAGTGTGGTTCCCCTCTGACATGGTGAAATCTCAGGGCTTGGTGGTTGGGATGACCTGGGACATCACCAATTGCCTTGATGGCATCAGACTTGCCAACATAGAAGTTGGTGGACACAAATTCAACTATCTCTTGTGTTGAGCGATAGTTCTGGTTGAAAATGATTCTGCTTTTCAAAGCTGCACTGCTCTCCTCGGCTTGATAGTAGAGGAACAGACGGTTGAGCAAGGTGTGGTTAGAGCGTTGGTCATCGTCCACTGAAAAGAGCTTTGGTCCCATCTGCATGTGATCTCCAGCAAGAACCACCCGAGTCAATGGCCCAGCCAGACCAAGGGGCATCAGACAAGGCCGTAACCAGGATTTAACAAATACCGAGGTCAAAAATACCCCCCCCCAAAAAAAACATTTTAAAAGACAACATATTTATTTTCAATAACAACATTTGTGTTAATTCAACAATAGGTTATGTTTGGGCCATGCTTAATAAAAGGATAATATTCATCACTTCACAACACCTTAATTATCCATATAATATTTAGCTTAATTGTCAGTGCAGATTAGCTAGCTGCTGCAACTCCCATGGATTTCAGCATTTGAGTAG
>JACXGM010013705.1:0-14950 GCA_016801145.1 Umbra pygmaea | reverse complement strand
GACATGTTTTCTTTGCAAAATGGAGATGGCCTTCTATTCTAACATCACGGCAATGCACCAGCACCTGCCGGTTGCACCAACTGGACGTATAGGTCGTAACTGTATGTCAGACCTAAAATGCCCTTTACGTCGGACTTATATATTTATATCTGTTGCACCAGCAGGTCGTAGATTTGAAGCCTGGCAGGCGCAGGGTGGCGATTTATATAAATTATATAAAATGTCCTGTTTTTCTGACTGATTGCATGAAGATTTAGCTGTAATTTCTTTAAAGAAAGAACGTTTTGTACAATCAAAAATGCAGGGCACATTGTTTACGTTTGCAGCGACCACAAATCGTACTAATAAAAAATTATGATAGAGATATACGTTATGTTAAGCAAGTCAAAATATAAACGGCTGTGAGCGGCTTTGTAAGAATAATTGTTGTGCTCACCAATGCTAACTGGTGGCCACTAAATGTACTTGTTCACATAAAAAGCTTGTGTACGCTGGTTCACGCACACGGTGTGATGTATAAAAATTAACTTGATGTGAGAATGTATGGGCTGTCACGGAAACGTTTGAGCAAATGTGAGAATGTGCGGGCCCTCCGCAAAGTCTTGTCTGGCTCTGAAACGTTGCAAATTCTAAGTGATAAGTGCTATAACTGACCAAATATTACAAAATAAAAAGTTTCCACTACAGGTACTGTCATACATCTATGATGTTGAGTATTCAAGAAACATAATTGCCTCCACCAATAAAAGTTTGATAATTGATGTGGATGATCAATATGCCAAAACCCAAATGGGAAATGCTATTAACTGTTTAATCCGCCACCACTTAATAACTTCTGTTAAACTTGAAGGTGTCAAACGAACTACAAAATCACTCAGGAAATGCATGTCACCCTCTGTATACGGTTAATTTTGCACACAGCAAGGATTACTTAACACAGATGAAACACTCACTGTGCTGTGCAACTACAACATTGGCATGGGAAAATGCTATTGTCTCTGTTAGCCTGACTCTGGCTCATCCATAACGCACAAGAGGCATGACACACCGATCCAGCTCCCAAGGATGAAACGCAGTAACAGGTGGGCAAAATCACTCACGTGTGATGCTCAATTGATCCCGTGGATTGTGTAAATACGTTTTTGGCCTTTTATAGCTTTAGATATGGTAACGTATGATCGCGACAACAAAACGTTACTATGAGAAAAACGAGGACACGGATACGGAGAAAAAAGTTATATCAGAAGTAATGTTTGACGCAATGCTAGCTAACCAACAGCAAGAAAAGTCAAGGGCCATATTTCTATATGTTAACCACAGTAAATCCATAGGTAGGGCTATGCACCATTTGAAAATAATGCGGTTTGTCACTTACTTTCGTTGAAATGTTTCTCGGTGGCATCAGTGAAAAAGCCGGGACTACCGACACATTACAGAGAGAGAGGCTTTCCGAGTCAGAGTGGACCAGCGCCGAACTCTGGTCTCAGGGAGGATTTTTTTGCAGTGGTAGTCTGGCAGACACCATAGACAGGAAAAGTTTCGCAGCAAGAAACATTAGTGGTTCACAGTGTTCTTATTTGCTTACTTCCTATTTACTTGTTTGGTGGAGGCAATCCAGAATTACTGTTGGTGAAATTATAATCAGACAACCCCACCCCCCAACCCCACATAAAAAACTCTTCGGATCTGCACGATTCACACAAGTCACACAAACTGACGTGAAAAAAGCGGGAGGCGCCGAAAAGTGCGCCGTTTGCATCCCTGATATATATAAATCTGTCCGGGAAGGTTCATAACTGACTTTGGGACGTTTACATGATGATGGCCAGTAAAACATAACTTGCATACAACACTGGTTACTAACGTATATGTTTAAACACACAAGGCTGATGAAGCAGTTCATAATTCATCCTAAAAGTTGATAAAATAAAGGGAACTTAAACAACACAATGTAACTCCAAGTCAATCACACTTCTGTGAAATCACACTGTCCATTCAGGAAGCTGATTGACATTCAATTTCACATGCTGTTTTGCAAATGGAACAGACAACAGGTGGAAATTACAGGCAATTAGCAAGACACCCCCAATAAAGGAGTGGTTCTGCAGGTGGTGACCACAGACCACTTCTCAGTTCCTATGCTTCCTGGCTGATGTTTTGGTCGCTTTTGAATGCTGGTTGTGCTTTCACTCTACTAGCATGAGAAGGAGTCTACAACCCACACAAGTTGCTGAGGTAGTGCAGCTCATCAAGGATGGCACATCAATGCGAGCTGTGGAAAGAAGGTTTGCTGTGTCTGTCAGCGTAGTGTCCAGAGCATGGAGGCGCTACCAGGAGACAGGCCAGTAACCAGGAGACGTGGAGGAGGCCGTAGGAGGGCAACAACCCAGCAGCAGGACCTGAATCCGATTGAGCACATCTGGGACATCATGTCTCGCTCCATCCACCAACGCCACGTTGCACCACAGATTGAGGCTTTAGTCCAGGTCTGGGAGGACATCCCTCAGGACACCATCCGCCACCTCATCAGGAACATGCCCAGGCGTCGTAGGGAGGTCATATGGGCACGTGGAGGCTACACACACTACTGAGCCTCATTTTGACTTGTTTTAAGGACATTACATCAAAGTTGGGTCAGCCTGTATTGTGGTTTTCCACTATGATTTTGAGTGTGACTCCATATCCAGACCTTCATGGGTTGAAAAATTTGATTTCAATTGATAGTTTTTGTGTGATTTTGTTGTCAGCACATTCAACTATGTAAAGATGAAAGTATTTCATACAATTAGATCATTCAGATCTAGGATGTGTTATCTTAGTGTTACCTTTATGTTTTTGAGCAGTGTATAAAAAATGTACATGACAAGCGCAGCAATATCTTTGCTTCTCCACATCGGGAGAACACCAATGAAATTGATATAATTACTTTATAATGGTAAAACATAAGGACGGAAGATCTAAAGATGCAAAAATATGATTGTGACTTTTCTGAAAACGGAACACAAAATAAATGTAGTTTTCATACAGGTTTGAATGGCATGTCAGGACATTAAAAAATAATTTGCAATGATCAGATATTGACTACAGGGTAAATGCAAGATGATATAGCCTATGTAAATTTAAAAACTTAGAAAATATTCGACAATTTATTTTTTCAAATAGGCATATTATTATTAGAATGTGAATTATACCAGGCCGGACAGCAGGGGAGATGCTGTCGCGTTTCAATGTCAGTAGACTGGCTAAGAGTAGCTCTAGAGAAAATGGTTTTTTTTCTCCAGTTTTGGGCGTACGCCATCTTCTGGTATATAAGCTGTGCAATCTGTTATACATGAGGCCCCAGCTCTCTTTGGGTTTGGGGGAGGGTTGTAATCCAAAATGTTATTTCAATCAAGGTAAAATGCCAGACAGCTAATTCCTTCAGATGAGAAAATACTCCACAGATGTCCTGGTTGACAGAGCTTTATGACAAGAACGTAATAACTAGAAAGGAATTGGATGTGCTTCAGAATTCTAGAGGAATCCCAACACGATAATTGTACCTGCTACTTTTCCCTATGTCATTTCAAAGATAATTTTCTAACATTCAAAAAAAATCATCAATATTTTTTTAAACACTTAAAACAGGGCTTCAGACTAATATTTTAAAGCACCAGCCAATGGTGTGTTTGCAGTAAAAATCCCCTAGTGCTAAGCAATATAAAGCATGGAAGTAAATATTGTATTCAATGTCATTCACAATGTTTTATTGTAATTGTTGTTGATTTGGCATAATAATTAAAACCAGAGTAGAGACAGACTGTGAATCTCAGTCCCTCTGCTCTGAGAAAATCTTGGAGCCACCTGTTCTTGTGTTACTGAAGAAACTATTGGTTAATTTCATGTGTTTTAAACACATCAACTTCACACAAGCACACCTTACTTAAAGAATGACAATCATGTTCTACCTTCAACAGGACATGAAATTCAATAGAACATGGATGAAATTGAAGTAATGCCTTTTCACTGTACATGCAATTACATTTGTGGTTTGTGCTCATGACAAATAAACACACTATACTTATGCAGGATCTTGCTATTTAACCTTTGAGCTAATCTTGTTAGTGCAATGAGAATGGAGGAATCGATGTGGTTAAGGCTGTGCCATAATTTGATCACTTTTAGCCCTTATTGGCCTTGATAGGCATGATTGAATTTGACTAAATATGTATTTATTAGTGGTGTCAAAGGATAAATAACATTTTCAAAATAAATCACACAATCTTTGCCTCCTTAGGATTTGTTCAAGTTTCAGCAGTGCATTATGTTAAAAAGTTTACTGCAGTAGTACTAGTAGGTAACTTTGTCCCCGAGGAGCAGTTGGGTTTGCCGCACAGTCGCAAGGAACTTCATGACAGGACATCAGACATATGATACAAACAGTCCCTACAACAGACACAGACAAACATAACAAAGAACATCCGTCACACACTACAATACACTATACACCCTTGGATATGACCAGGCCAGCTGGACATTAGCTTATTGACTGATTTAAGGCTGTGGACAATGTTTGACTGGATATTAAAGTGCAGCAACTGTCTTTTTCCAAGTTGGTCCATTAAGCCAGGGAGTCATGGGCCCCTAAATAATGACAACAAGAATCAGTTTCTTGTTTATATCATGTATATCTAAATAGAAAGTTAATTGTTTCTGGTCCCATAATTAACCACCTTTAAACGATTCAACATAAAGATGCATTACTTCCCAAATTAAATGAATGAACTTGAATAATAGGAAAATGCATAGGGTAGACTAGACAAACATTAATCCAGAGGTGCAGAAATATTTACACAACAATGAATATGTTATCCTTATATGTTTTGGTGTAACCGCAACAATACTGATAGAGAAATGAATGCTTGGCTAAAAATGATAATGCCGTGCTACAAGCTAAGTCTTAAAATTGACCGTGTTAAGAAAAGCATGTGAACCTTTCTGAATAACCTGGATTTCTGCAGAAATCTGTCATAAAATTATGACTAATTTAATTTACAACAGACAAATACAGTCTGCTTAAGATAATAACACACAAACAATTATACATTTTCAGATCTTAATCGAAAACAATGTGCGAACATTCCCAGTGTAGGATGGAAAGGTATGTGGATGTAATAACTGGTTGAACCTCCTCAACCAAACATTTCCTGATATTGCAGATGAGACCTGCACAAAAGTCAGGAGGATTGTTTTACCTTTCTTTTTAACAAAACAAGTTTCAATTCAGCAATATTCTTGGGATGTCTGGTGTTAATCACTCATTCTAAATCAGGTTGAGGTCAGGACTCAATAAGGTGTTTCTGTGTTTTGGGTTGTGTCCTGTTTCATTACCCAACCTCTATTGAGCTTCAATTGACCATACAATCATCTGCAAACCAGGCCCTGTGGCAGTAAAAGTGACCCAATCAGTGATGCCCCCTCCACCAAACTTTGGAGTGTGGATGAGGTTTTGCTGTTTGTGTGCTGTGCCTTTTTTTCTTCACACAGTACTGTGTGTTCCTTCTAAACAACTAAACTTCGATTATCTGTCCACAGAATAATTTCCCAGTAGCCCAATGGACATCCAGGTGCTCTTTTGCCAACTTTAGACATGCAGCAACATCTTTGGAAGGCAGTTAATTCATCCATGGTCCACTCCCATATTTGTTTTGTGTTTTACGCATTGTTGACTCATCTACAAAGATGTTAGCCTGTTTCAGATATTTCTTAAAGTCTTTTGCTGACAGTAGGATACAGCATTTTCCACTGTGCTTGTGCAGTCATCTTTACAGGACGGTTGCTCCCAGGGAGAATAGCAATAGTCCTGAACTTTCTCCATTCTCCAGTTAAAGACAATTTGTCTTACAGTGAATTGATGAAAATCATGGCTTTTAGAGATACTTATGTAACCTTTTCCAGCTTCATGCTTCAACAACTCTTAATCTCCGGTCTTCTGAGACCTGTTTTGTTCAATGCATGGATCACATTCAGCAATGCGTCTTGTAAAAAGCAAACTCAAAATGTTGGTGTGTTCACATACTTGCCACTGTACGTCTTTAGTCATTTGTCTAGTCTAAACCTTTTATAGGCTGGGGTCCTACCTGATGCTGTCGTCATGTCTTGCTCTCTTTCTCTCAAACAACAATACACTTGCTCACACAAGATGCACCACTGGCCTTCTTCACCATTTTTGTCGCAAATACTTGGATAGGGGACAAAAGGAGAAATATAACCCCTTACTACATATATCACAGTTTCACAGATATAACCAATTTGAAGCAGTGGATATTGAACAGCTCTGGAAGAAATTAAGAAACCACTGCAATCATCAGTGTCTATGGTTTTACTATTGATATGTATGTGTTTGGGTAAAATGAAAATTAATTTTTAGTCCATAAAACACTGACCACATTTTTTTGATAATGCGAACACCCCCTCTCACCAGACTGAGTTCAGCAAGAAGCGCAAAATCTGGCCATATAACCCATTCACGTAACACTCGAGCTAGCTCAACCCTGCTCTCCGAGTGAAAGAGTAGGGCCCTACTATGATTCCGTGTTACAAAGAACATGGACAGAATCGCGGCATCCAGACATTAACACGGAACTCAACAAAATAAAAATATGTTGAGTCCCTTAGTCATAATAATAAATTGTCACTGCATTTGTCATAATATAAAATGCAACAAATATGGAACATAACTCACACTCTATATAGACATGCATTTTGTGTTCTTCTCCCAAACTTGGCCAGCATGCCCCTATATCATATCGTTCAAACCTATTTACACCATTCTAAATTGCCCAAACAGACAAGGCACGTTTTTCTCCGTATCACTCATGAAACAGCCTTTCGCCTATGTTTCAGGAAATAATTACTTTGTTCATATGGAAAGTAAATATAGCCTAATCTGGCAATGCACATGCAAATTGTATACTACAGCAGTATTTTCTATATTTTAGGTTTGGTGCAGCATACTGAATGAAACTTCGTTCAAATACTTGTGTAGTTGCAGATGCAGTTACAAATGGGCAAAAGAAAATAGTTCAGCAAACCACTTCGTCCCGAATAGAACCATGGGTACAAGGACCACTGTTGGTTTGGTAAAAAAAAAAAGTTTGGGAACCACTGGACCAGGGTGTTTATATGGAGGGTTGAGGTAAAATGTAATCACAAAAAACTCAAATCAGACTGGAAAAAGAATAGGTCAAAAATAAAACAGATTTATAGGGCCCTAAGAGCTGCCTGATTAGCGAGTCAAATAATTACTTGAAGCAAAGCACATAGACAAATGATTTATATTCGTCATTGTTCCCCCTCAAGCAGTCCCTGTGTGCGTACAACTTTACCGCGCAGTGAGCAACATGCTGAGTAAAATGACAGATTAAGTATTTTCCATAGACCTAAGCCTTCACGTTCAAAAAAGATGTGCTAGTGAACGTGGAGCGCACCAAGCAGCATAGTAAATGTATAGACTATGAGATAAAACATTGCCGTCTAAGCCATCTAAATAATTCTGCAGGACGTTATTAAATATTATTATTTATGAAAAAACGCCTACTCATTTGTTAGATTAAAATATGTTTCATATAAGTGACATGTGCTATCACTGCGCTACTCAAACCCAAATTAAGCTACACTGACATGAGCATGACAGTAGTAAGGGAATGGCACTGTCAATTTTAATACTGTCTGCTTAATTTAGCAAATCTAAAAGTTCCTTATACTCTTTGTGCTATTTAACAAGTGTCTTAATGCATTGTGTTATTCGCACTAATTTACACCTTGTTGCAAAGAACGCATACAGTGGGCTCCAAAATTACTGCCAACCCTGACTGGCAATGCACAAACATTACTGTAAAAAATTATACAATTATAGAGAAAACCTCAAAATACCAAAATGTGAGAAATACAAATGCATTTTACCGACAGGATAGGGAGGAGGATGGTGAGAAAAGCAACAAAATCCCCAAGAATCACTGTGACAGAATTGCAGGCCTTGGTGGCGTCTTGGGGTCACCAGGTTTCAAAAAGCACCATCAGACGCAACCTCCACAACCACGGGCTCTTTGGAAGGGTTGCTCTGGTCAGATTAGAACAAAATTTAACATTTTGGTCAGATACAGCATCGGGCATGTTTGGCATAAAAAATGATGCATACAAGGACAGGCACCTCATACCCATGGTGAAATATGGTGGTGGGTCAGTGATGTTTTGGGGCTGTTTAAATTCGAGAGGTCCAGGAGCACTGGTCAATATTGATGGCATAATGAATTCCACCAAGTATCAGGCAATTTTGACAGACAATTTGGTTGCCTTATGCCAGAAGGCTGGGACTTGGCCGCAGGTGAATTTTCCAAACTAGAAAATGACCCAAAACATAACCTAAGATCCTCATAGAAAGGGTTTTGTGACAAAATCAATGTTCTGCCATGGCCATCTCAGTTGCCAGACCTTAATCCAATGGAAGACCTGTGGGCTGAGTTGAAGAGGGCAGTTGATAAGGGCAAACCCAAGAATGTGAAAGATCTTGAAAGGATCTGTGTGGAAGAATGGTCCAAAATCCCTCCAAATGGTGTTCCTAAACCTTGTCAAACATTACAGGAAGAGAATCCATGCTGTTATCCTTGTACTGAATCCTTGCCAATAATTATGGAACTATGATTTTGGTGACATTTCTTTTGTTAAATTATTCTATGAGTTTGGTTGGTTACATTGCAACATTAATAAAGGACAGTGTTTCTCACTAGTATTTTGAGTTTCTCTGTAATTATAGTGTTTATGTCTTTACAGTATTGTTTGTGCATTGCCAGTCAGGGGTGCCAGTAATATACATCTTTATAAGATATATTTATGCAGGGGGTTTCTATACCTACTTTTAAACTTCCTTATATTAAACTGAGTTTTGAAAGCACCAAGCATCACACTGCAATTTACCTGACAGAATAGGAGTGGGGGCTAATGTAGCATGGGTCAATTGTAGGGTAACTTGTTTCTTTATACTGTTGTATCACAGGGAACAAATTTAAATAGGACCCTGTTCCCATGTATAAAAATGTACAAAAAAATAAATAATAAAGAATCTGCATTACATTTATTAATTCACTCTATATACACTGGGATGCAACTTTTCCTCTCACACAGTCAATGATTGTGAGATCCCTATTCTCCCACATGGTGTCTGATATTACTACTAGAACAGCGTTTACAATAGTTCATGCAATAACAAAATAATTCTGAAAAAAATATATATGTTAATATGTTTTGACCTACTAGATTCTGTTGACCATGATACCTGTATTTATTATTTAGAGTAGAGGCTGTTCATCCTAGTTTCTAAGGACATTCAAAGCATGCGAATACATTCAACTGTTTCAGACTTCCCAACAGGTCATTTACTATCCCGCTCTTGACTTCAACTAACTAGCATCTCTAGCACTAGACCTTAGTTTGTATAACCTGTCTATTTATTTAATAAATTAGCCTACATCACGTGAAGGTATTTATGATGCTACTGTAGTTAACCTATTTCCGAAACTACAAAAATGTACCACCTTCCATTATTGTCACCAAAAATGATGGATATAGGGATGAATAGACAAACGGACTATATCTGAAAAGCTGTATAGTATATGCAAAAAGGTATGGTGCATAACAGAAGTACCAAATCATCTTAATAGGTGAGTCACATGCATTATATTGTTACAATCCTCCGCAGGAAGAGTTGAAACTGTTAAAATAATTAAGTAATTATTTATTTGTAGTCATTTTACAGGGGTCATTTTACAGATAACATACTACAGACAGCACTTTCCAAGATGGTTTGCATTGCTCACCTAAGCCACAGCCAGTTTATTCATTAGTGTGAACTTATTGATGAATTATTGTCTTCCATAGTCACAATACAAAGCGTGGAATAAAATTATTGGAGAGGTGGGATGTTACTCATGCTTTCCATCACTTTACCTTGTAGAACAGTTAACTACAGTGAAAGGACATCCTCTAGGGCAGGGGTTACCAACCCTCTCCTCGGGGCCCTAGACAGGGTATATTTTATTTTTCACCCCTAAATGACACAACTGGTTTAATTAGTCTTTGAGTAATTGAATCAGGTGTGCCATTTCAGGGTTAAAACAAAAACATGGTCTGTCTGGGCGCCCCGAGGAGAGGGTTGGGAACCCTTTGCATTGACTAATACACAAATCATGCTTAAACTTGGAGGGAACTGGTTTGACTGTTTAAGACAGACAAGGATGATGTGTTAAAAAAAATCTCACCACAAACAATTCGATGTGTCATACAAGAATTTCAAACTAGTCTATTTCAGGAGACCAATACTGTACTTCCTAATTAAAAAAAAAGGTAAAAGAACCAGATAGTAAACCGTTTACCAGCGAAATGCTGATTATCTAAATCAAATGTGGCTACACTAGGCCTATAAGTTGTCTGTGGAGTTTTTGACCTCCTTGCCGGAGACCACAGGTTCAAGGTTGTGTACACTTGCGCACGTGTTCTCACCAAAGAATACGTTTTGCACGCTCAGCGATAGCGTTGATGATCAATAATGACACGACCTACCTGTTCTCTGGATATGCACGGCAATGAAGGTCTGCGAGGCATTTTACAACTGCCATAATAGCTGGTCGACGTTTCGCCCAAAGAAACACAACTGGATCTTCTCCTGGGTCTGATCACAGGGACTTTTTCCTCAGCGCTGGAGATCCTGTGTGGCACTTCCCTCGACGGGTAATAATTGTCAAACCAGAGCGCCAAAAGTGAGCCTAAGACCCCCGCCAAACAAGCAAACACGGGTCGCAGGAGTGTAGGTAGACAAGTCAGACTGGTGAAAGTCACCAGCCACACTACACTGGCAAAAAACAGAATCAGAACACTGTGTTTGAGTTTCAAAGTTGGTATAAGTGTTATGAAACCCACACAACCCAAAACGAATAACAACCTGCCCACCATTTGCATCTGATGTTGGTCCTCTCCCCACTGCAAAAACCGCAAAACCAAAAAATCCCCTAAGTAACATGACGCTGGCAGTGATACAAGCCAACATTTATTACTTTCTCTCTTTTTCCTCCTTAGATAAAATGTCAAGAAAAAGAACGCACAGCCTATGCTAAAGAGAGGGCTGATGGACTGAGAGAAGCCCGAGAGAAAAGTCCGCAAATCCCAAAAGCTTAAGTCACTTTTAAAACACCTGGAAATCAGCAAAGAAACTGCAAAAATTGCGACTGCACCCAGGTATAATCCAGAAATACGAAATAGTTTAGAATTCAGAATATCCTTATTGCAAAATCTACAGACGTAAAACAAGAATCCCCTTTGATGGTCTTGTTTTAAAGGGGTGACGCAGCTCTTCACATAGCCGTTCCTGAAGCTCTCTGTGCTGTTTGCATTAAAAACTCCATCGTGGTGCCTGATCTTGCTATGCAAAACCTCTCCTTCGCGTACAGCCATGTTTTCAACTGTAGCAAATTGGATCCCTTCAAAAGTTTTTCTCTCCCAGTAGTCTTGCCGTCTTAACGCTCCACAACATGACTAACGCACTCCACAGTCACCAAAACGTGCTCCAGCATTTTGACTAAAAGGAAGAGAAGGTGAAATGTTGTTGTTTTTAGAGAAAGGGGACTCGGTGTCGCCGCCTAGATGTGACAATCTGCTACAAAAACTACAAATCGACACAGGCACGCGCTCTGCAGCACTGGAACAGACCGTGCACACTCATCACCAGAAGAACATCACTAGCAGTATAACGTACCAAACATTTAAGATCTGCGGAAATTAGAACCATTTAGCATTTTATTATTGTTTTATAATAATTATTAATAGTTGTAAGCTATACTAATAGGCTGTACCATATCATTGGATATTTAGGAGATATTGTTACAGTACATAGCCTGGTTATTCTGTTAGATGGGCTTATGTGTTAATTTCAAATCATGACCTAAAAAATATAACCAATAACGTATATAATTTCTCCGTGCCATTTTCATTTGTGTTACTATTTAAAGTAATACATTACATCATATTTCAAATGCAAAGTTTATTTTCTATGGAATGTGAAATAAAGAGTGGCAGCTACCAAATAGTTTTGTCAATTTCTACCTTAGTACAGAGTAAAATTTGAGTTTTTTTTTAAACGTTCAAGAGTACCAAAACTTTGGTCAGTTGTTGTCATCTATTAGCACTATTTAACCATTATGTGTATACAGGGCACAGAAAAAGTAAATAAATCCTAAATGGATTTCTCCATAAATTGGTCATAAAATTTGATCCATCCATCCACGCGCTTCTTAATGAGTTGGTTGAGTACAGCTACTTCATCCCAACAAGCCAGTTCGACTTTTACATCCTCCCTCAGTCCGCTCTTAAACAAGGCTTTAAGGGCAGCATTGTTCCATCCACTAGCAGAGGTCAGCGTCCTGAACTCCAGGGGCATATTCAGTGGCAGTGCGGTTACCCTGATTGAGCAATCGTTCTCCACAATCCTTACCAGCTGATGGGTGATCAATCACTGCTCTGAATAAGGCAGTGAACTCATAATCATCCACCTCAGGGCCTGCCCTCTCCCAGATGTCGGTAGCCCACTCAAGGGCTCGTCCAGTGAGGACTGTGATGATGGCTGCAACATTTGTTCTCTCTCCCTGGTGTGTTGGCTCCCGTTTGATGCACAATATTGCTCACACTGCAGCAGAAATCTGCTGGACCGGTCTGGGTGGCCATCATGAGGTTCCAGGAGGGATAGGCTTAAACCTGTGGTGGTTCTGGTTATCATGTTAGAGTTTGTGAGCTTGGGTTCAGAGGTCAAGGTCCTAGTAGTTCTGGACGTGTCCAGGCATCATAACCTCTGGAGAACCTTCTCTAAATAAGGAACCCAGGCTAGCCAGCTGGTGATGGTGTTGCTGGAGAACACTCTCATGTTCACCTACTGCGTGAGCAAAAGACAACTCTGAATCAAGAGTCTCAACAAAAAGTAATACACATAATGGCGACTAGTAGAAAAAACAAGACACAAGGTGTAGCATAATCCTCTGACATCTTCTTCCTTTTTTTTCTTCTTCTTTGGTTTAATGGCGGATCACAACCAACTTAAGGTTCATACATCGCCACAAACTGTACAGGAGTGTGAGGCCGGTCACGGCCCACCCAATTCAACTCCAACCAACTCACCCCACCACCCTAGAAAGTTAAAATACAGCCCACTGCCCACTACATCTAGCATCTGTCACCCTCCAAACCTGATCCCTAATCGCCGCTATGAGTGACACTGGGTGCAGCACCTTACCTGTCGGGGCTGAAAACACCACAATCACCCTATACCCCTGCTCCACACCATCAAGTGCCGGCCCTTCACCCTCTCCCGAACTACTCTCACCATCTTCTGTCTTCCGTGCACGCTTCTTCTTCCCCCGACCATAACGTGACTCCTCAAACCCTACCGCCACACCAGCAACCCCCACACTCCCATCCAAACTCCCATCCATGCCGACCTCACTCACCGCACAGCCGTCAAAACTAGAATGATAATGAACACGTTTATAGAATACTTAAAGGTGCTTTTTAATTTTGAGATATAACAAAGGAATTACTATTCCATGACAATTTAAAAATGAGAAACATGGATAGACATGGTGAGGTGGAGTTTAACTTGGCCACACCCTAATTAGGGTACAAACAGTGGGGTACTTCATTCACTCCCATGTTAAATTTCAAACATTATGCATAACCCTATGACAGCTGTATTTTATTTGGTGTAATTCTATAAACATTTTGAAA
This sequence comes from Umbra pygmaea, assembly GCA_016801145.1. Classification (NCBI taxonomy): domain Eukaryota; kingdom Metazoa; phylum Chordata; class Actinopteri; order Esociformes; family Umbridae; genus Umbra; species Umbra pygmaea. The sequence continues at coordinate 1,147 of JACXGM010013705.1, read as the reverse complement.
ATGCTTGGTTGGTCCTATTGAACATACTTGCATGCCATTTAAATCAACATAAGAAACCATAGCTTAAACCTGTCACAATGGCCGGGACTGGACAGTGCTGTCGTGGGTGGCAGAAACTATGGTGTGATGGACTATTTGTTATGTGTTTAGTTACATTATTTATACTGTGTTTGTTTAATGTGCCATCCTTTGGACACTGGGAGTGTGGTAGGTACATATTTACTCACTACGCATGAAGAGTGCTGTCAGCACAGGAGAACCAGGAGCCCCCTCTACTGGCGCGCCCAGGATCTGCCACTCGGCATCCCCTGCTATCTGAAACCACCGCTCCACAATCAGCAGCAATTAGAAGCCACACAGCTGGAGCCACTCCATTCATTAAGGAACTGCCTATATCTTATTTGGGGGACAATGGGGATTGTGGGTTATTGTTGGTTCAGTCATCGATGTTCATTTCATACTCCGCTTCCCTGTGCATAACAGGAATATTGTTTGTATTGTTAAATGAAGTATAGTGGCATTTATAGCTGTGTGAGTATTCTCTTCGCTTATTGCTTAGTTCCTTCATTAAAATTCCCGAACTCATCTCGTGCCTTTGACTCCATCCTTTTGAGTAATCGTAACAGAATTACCCACCTAAAACATGGAGCAAGCAGGACAAAACGACACAGCCCAAGCCGGCTCCACAGCCACCGATGTAGTCTCCACTATCCATAGCCACCAGGCTATGTTGGAACGGCTGGGGGTAGCCATGGACAGCATTTGAATTCAATCAAATCTTTGGCGCAATCCATCGGTTGCACTGGTCGGGTGTTTGACCATTTGTTTGTCGGGCGTAGCAACAATAACTAAGGGGGGCGGGGCTCGGCGAAAGGCTAATTGACTACACGGGTCTCCGTCAAATTATATGGCGTCGCTGTGTCCATTTTTTATATACTGTCTATGGCAGGGGTGGGCAATAATTTTAGCTTGTGGGCCACATTGTGCTTTTGAAACCAAATGAAGGGCCGCATTTTATAGTGATGCATGAGAAATAGGAAATGTTATTTCATTAAATGAACCCCGCCCCCTACACAGTTACGTGCATATTCTACAGAAAATAAATGTTTTGTTTTGTAACACCATTTCCTTGTTTGACTGTAATGTT